>CACRXP010000317.1:523532-544803 GCA_902702965.1 Spirometra erinaceieuropaei | reverse complement strand
AGGAGGAGGAGGAAAGTTAAATGTGCCGTGAGTTGTACAGTTTCTTTATTTCTTGACAATGGGTTGGCTTGCGACTTCCTAACGTCGGATGAATGAAGTACTGGTCTCAAAGACAGCCTTCTCAACTTCCTCTGTACGACTATGTATATTCTCTCCTAGAAGGCAATCTTTTATTTCACCTTGTTTATGCGTACTGTTTATGCAGACGGACCGATGAGTTTTTGCCATATTAAAATAGGGCATGTTCTGCCAGTCGTTCTATTTTGGCTGGGATGTTTACGACGGCAATCAGGGCAACCGTGGACAAATGACACAGCAACACACACCGCGTCTGTTTTAAGTTCGGACGCAGCAGACTAAAAAGGCATAATAACAACAACTGTGCCAGTCAAACTATGCAATTACGACTTGTTTTCATGGATGAAATCTTGCTAAGTGACTCTATGCAAGACATTGCAAGCAAGACGTCGTGCCAGTCGTCGGCGAAAAACTCAATAGCAGACGTGAACAACAATGGAATCGTTTTCTCCTTCAACAAATTCTTGCTGCCCTCTGTACATGATGAATTTTGTTAATTCCTGCGAAACCCTGCGGATCACTGAGCAATTTTTATTTAATAAGGATTATCCAGAAGACGATTTAGCGAGCAAACGGTGCTTTTGATAAATTATTTTCAGGTCAGCACAGTTATATATAAGAAAGGGGTGCGAAGAGAATTTATCGAAATCAACGTCTGCTCGCCAAACCATTTTCAGAATATTGCTGTGGGAATTTCCACAATTCTAAATAACGACTGTGCAATTTGAGATAACAACTGTTTTAGATTCATTCTGGCCGCTTTCAGCTACCTGGGGGATAAATGGTTGTTCGTGGACTGGTCTATCAGATTATTATGCGTCCACTAGCGCATAGAAATCACACTCTCTGCTTAAAGTTGACGGATGCAATTCAATCTATTGTACATCGTCAAGACTACACTCTTATGGTTTAATAAGTTATATTTTTGCATTAATTGCTTCGTAATATGCGGTGGTGTGAGCCGGAGACTCATTTTTCGACCAAGTTAATCCCATAAGCCCTTTGCGGAGCCCTTTGCGCATCGGGTTCTTTTTGAATTTCTACCTCAGGCCAGGTTGGGACAACTGTAAAAAGGGGGAACACAGGTACAGTTAAAGTAGTGCTTGAAAGCAAAAAGCTCGAGCAAAGAAAAAACAAATATCTTATAAAGGCAATAGCATTTGTTGCACGGTTCTACTCAATACGGATGAGTAGTAAACGGGCTCGTGGTCCGGTGAGTAGAGGCGTTGACTTCTAAACCAACAGGTCGCGAGTTCGAGGCTCGGGTGTTCCACACTTCGGGCTTGGGTATGGCTGGCTGACGACGGCTAATAAGCCAGAAATGTCCATTCCAGTCTCCCTTGTCTTTGTCGGTAATAGCATACTGCACTAATATCGAATGCATGTGTGGTATGCGCGAACTTCAAGAAACACAAGCAATAAGGTTAACAAGATCCAAACTGACCGGTTGGAACTGGACTCAAACCGATTTATGCAGGATGTCTAGCCATTTCGCATAACTCGGTATGCATAAATGTAGAAGCCGTTTGGATATTGCTTTGGTTATGGATCAACTTACGGACTGTGGGATGTCAGCAATACAAATTAGGGTCAGTATGCGATTGTTTCACAAACTATTTATAACTACTCACATCTTTAACACCGCATTACTCGCCTCTCCGAGTATGAAGTGCAAAAACAGGTCTTTTTCGGCAACATCAGTGTATAAGGTAAAGTTAGTAGGGATTTTTCTTAGCAATCTAACCATACTTACACAGATATCAAACCTTAGAAAAAAAACAACATGATCGATGCATTTGGTCTTTTTTCGAGTGGAGTTGACACGGCCAAGTAAGAGTATTTAGCTAAAGGAGGGCATCCCATTACCCTTTAATTGCCCAAGAGTTAGGTTCCACGCTAATCAGTTATTCAATCCCATCTCAATAATTATTTTGGGTGTTCGAACAAGTTCAGAACATTGCATATATCCCTTCTGTGGAATAAAACATGCCAGAACACAGGCAGCTGCCGATCCCAGTCCATTTGGATGAACAGTAGCTGGCCTTTCTAATGAAATGTGCTTCCGATTCGAATGGATTTCTTAGATGGGGTTCCGGTATTGACTAGCATGCAGGATAATCTCAAAGTATTTACATAGCACAAAGGTTCCAATTTACAAAAAACGCATCAGGTGAAGAGGGGTATTTTTCAGTAGATGTGCTAACTCAGGAAATGTTGGCTGAAATTCTGAAACACATTTTCGACTCGAAAAGATCACATAAGAAGGGTTATGGTATTATTTACCGTACAACAAAATCCCAAGATATACCTGTTACTTCGGGATGCCGGCTTTTGGACAAACTTCTTTCCAACCGACTGCAAAACTGCGCTGTGCAAAAAGTGACTACGTATGCAGTGCGAAGTGTCGTCATTGATTTCTAGTTTCTGGTACGTCAACTCCAAACAATGATTAAACTAATTACAGAAACTATTCAGGCCACGACATGGGTTGAAGCACTCGAGACATGGCTTTTATACACCTGGGGTGAGGGGACAGCCCAATCACATCTCTGATCACCAAATGGGATACGCACACGCAACACATGGTTCACCATCGGAATTTATCAGACTGGTCATAAACACTGTATCGAATCGAAGTTCATTAATGCCTAACCCCCTGATAACAGCTGATAACGACTAATCAGCTAAAAATAGTCCTCCCCGGACTCCCGTGTCTTCGTCGGAACTCTGTCGGCACCGTTACTGGTCGATATGAGACTGCCTGCGAGGACTCTAGATTGGACCCCAACACACAACTGGACGAGCCTGTCCCGCAGGTCGTACGGTCTGGTGATAGTATTGGTAAACACGAATAATTAAACCAGTGTCCTGAAACTTCTCCTCGGGTTCTTATTCGTATTCTCTCGTATTCAAGCTTAAGTGTAAAAGGCGGCATATAATTTATTTAAACAAATGTCTCCGGTCCAGGTGCCATCAAAAGTCGGTCGCACCCCAACCCCCGAACGGGGGAGATTGCTGTGTTTCTCCGGACACTCGCGGTCCAACGTTCGCCGACCACGTCATAATTACGTTTTCTTCCTTATCACTGTAAGCTGGAGTCTTAGAACAAACGGAGGGGGGACGACGGGCTCCCTTTTCTGCATCTAGGCCACACCGGTGAAATTCATTAGTCAATGATTCTAAAAATCCCTAGCCTTAGTATTGCAATTCATTGCCTTCTAGTTTCACAGCGCCCTATCACTTAACCGATCGTTCCTCGTTCTTTGATCATGTCAGGTTTCTCCAGCAGGCGGTTATCAAGCTGTCTCAGCATCTTTTGACGCCGGCAAATCCAGCCATGGGTAAATTGCTGTCTGACGTACTCCTATACAAACCAGCGACAATCAGGCATAGTAATCTCAACCGCATGTATGGGCGAGGAGAACGTCCTGAAGCCTGGATTCCTCTTTCTCGCCTCCATCCTCTACCAATCTGCTATGGCAACCAGTTTGCCCCGCCCACCTGTCTGCCCACGTGTATAAACTAGCATTTTTCGCAATTCTTTAAAGGTCCCCTTCCCTCTGAAACGCCCTAGCGCCCCACCCAGCTTTCGAATTTCAAACCATGACGCTGTGTGATTGCGGGATAGGGCTTTCCATCCCTCCACCTGCGGGCGGCGACAGCCACCATGGCGCGATGACCAGTGCGCCGGTCACATCCACTCCCCACAGACGTGGGCGCAAGAGGCGACGGCGGCGGCAGTGATAGCACAGCCTCGCCCATCTCCAGCCCCTCATCCACTTCCCCTGCCTGTCCTCTCTCTCTCTCTCACCCTCTAATCGCCTCGTTTGCTGGAGGAGAGGTGGGTGCGAGCTGCCATTAGGCGAGTCTGCGCACGTGACTGTCAGTCAGTTTTGCACAAGGTGAGGGCGAAGGACTCCCCATTTCGCGCGACCTTGCCATCGACCAGGACTGGGAGAAGTCCTGCCGCTAAAGTTGGACAGATTTTAGGAAGACAGTCACGCGCCAACTGAAGGGACTCTTGAGGACTCCGCCGGTGAACTAGAAGAAGAAGAAGAAGGACGAGGCGGAGCCCAGGGTGATTATTTCTCTACGTTACGGATAGCACCCCCTGATCTGGCACTGGACTGCGGCTGTCTCGAAACTGTCTATGGATGCAGCCCGCCAGAAGAAGTCAACTGAAGTCTTCGTAAGTTTAACTGACGCCTGTGTTTGGCATGACTACGTGAACCAAACAATCTGTCACAGTCGGTTAGAAGTGTTGAAAGCAGAGACGAATCGACAGTAGACCAGAAATACGTAATTGCTGCTTGGTTGCCAGTAGTGCTCTTGTCAAGATCTCATTTCGTAGACATACCTGTTAGGGAACATGTTTAGGGGTTAAGGGCTAGGAGTTAGGGTTGGGGTTAGAGGCTAGGTGTTAGGGTTAGGGGTCAGGTTGGGGCTTGTCAACTGCAGCTACGGCTACGAAGTGAGATCCGACCGTGCTCCCACCATCTCAGTGATGTTATTTGTCTAAATGCGAATCCCTTTCTGGTCTCCATCGTAATCTTTGGTCCGTACTGTGCTTCAGGTTCCGCCCACCCGCCTACAGTGCAATACCGCCTCGAAGAGAAACGGGGGTTAATAAAATTTTACTCTAGCAGGGCTTTGAATTCATCTTACTGCGCTTCAACTAATGCCCTATTTCAGTAATGAAAATGTTTCTTCTAGCGGCTAACTCAAATCACAAATTCGCTGCAGCGTTTGATACGAGACAGTCATCGCAAAAGTTTATTTTTGCGTGCAGAGGCAACAGTTTGATTACCAGAGTAGCCGTCTTCTAAAGAAGACGACAGAGGGTTTGCGGCGGGCGCAAAGATTTAACTCGCCTTGAGGAAGGGCATGGTTATAAGTGTTCTCCTCATTTCAAGCGGCCTTGAGTTAAATTCTACGCGAAAGATTGCTGATGTTGGGATTAGGATTATGAGGTTTGGGCTTTGAATTAGCAATAAGGCTAGGGTAATAAGAGCTAGCGGCAAGGTTAAAAATGGTTAAAATCGAGACATGGGAATCGTTTACCGCCTGGGATTTGACACCTCTAGTGATGGAGATACTTATGCTCTTGTCCAACCCATATTGTATTTCTGGCCCACACGAAAATATGAGAAACAACAGCAAGCAGGCGGTATTCGCAGTCCAGTCCAAATCACCTGCCTATCTATACGTCATTTGGACATGAACTTGCAGGACTTGGTACGTTGGCGGAAGATCGCCGTGACGATCCAACTCACCACCGACTGACCGAAGGAGACTGTAAATACGGCCTTTTGCCGGCGACCTCCTGCTAAACGTTTGAGAGCTACCATATGAGCTCAGAAGCTCAGACCAGTAAATAGTTCGATTCAGTGATCGGATTTCGCTCTTCGTCTCTCGTGGCTTTTTTTGCCCAAACCACATGAGCAAAAACTCGTGAAAAGCAGATTAAGATCTTTGAGCATGCCCATAAGCAAGTAGAATTATGTAGGTGAGGTTTTTATACTGACAATCATCAGACGTAATCTCAAGTTTGATGATGCAGTATGGTCTCGATTCCCCCGCTATCTACGCCGAAGTTGTCCGCTAACATAAACATTTAATTAGTATTTTGTGCTCTCCAACAGTTTTAGACGCGTGAATAAATGTACCTTCCTGCATTAAAAGGGGATCGGCCAGAGTTCTGTGCATACTGCCAATTTGCGAAAAAGCACACCCATCTGAGACTCACAGTTACAGATTAAAGAGAATTCCACAGTTGAAATTTCAATACTTTATACGTACTCGCGATGAATGGCCTGGGTTTTGAAGCCACTTTTGCGTCATCTAATCCATACCGATCAGTGAGCGCTACTCTCCCGTGGTAATCGATGAACCGTGACTGAGGTCACTCAAGTAGATCATTAGATTGAGGGTGTAGAGTAACCCGTCATAGTCGGGTTCAAAATTTTGGTAAACCGAATAGCACTGGCTGATGAATCGCCGCTAACATTTCCCATCCTGCGCTTTTAAGGAAACTACCTTTCTCTTCATGGTGACTAAATGAGACATCGGAGCCTCCGTAAACAGCCGAAGGGAATTTAGAAAACCTAGTAGCCCTCGTACGCGGGTTTATGTATTCTACAGATGTACTATGGCATGAAATGTTGACCGAAATTCTAAAATGTCTTTGAAGTTCAAGACGTTACTTAAGTGTCATTGTGATATTAACTACTGTGCAGCATACTTGCAGGATTATATAGTTACGACAGGGTGCCATTTTTAAACCACCCGCGCAAAATACACTATGCCAAAAATGACGGCTTAAACATTGTGATTTTTTCCGTTTATTTACGATGCCCATCTTAAATTCGAAGAAATTTTATACAAAATGCGCAAAAAGTATTTTTATGCTCATTTAGCTGCATGTTACGTCGTTTTTGCAAATTTAATGCTTTAGGAGGCAGTATCTCTAGTTTTGAAAACTTTCAAATTGTGAGCTTTTAAGGCCGTGAAATGTCCAGTCACAGCGTTTACTAATTAGGTTAACAAAGTTGACAACTAGATTCGCATCCATTGTAAAGAGTATGATGTATGTCATTATCCGTACACGAAAAGTATTCAGCTCGCCTTTTGGAAACCCTGAATGCAAGTGTAACAGCATGTCGGGTTCAAGATTATTCAGGAATTGGAAATTTTTTTTTAATTGAGCGATACGATTCTCAAAGTATAACATTTGAAGACGTAAGTTGCTGCCAAATGAGTGTAGAAATGAATAATTTATGCATGTTTTCTATAAAAAAAGTATTTGATTTTATGATGGAATCGAAGGCAAAGGGAATGATTCATATTACTTAAGTAGCCAGTTTATCTACGGTTAGTTAATGCAGACGGCCGGATATAAACCTTTTCAAAAACCGGCATCTTGACGCGACTGAAGTATCTGGGGATTATGCTGTACAATAATTAATATTACAACCCTGCTTAAGTTATCTTATTAAAGTAAAATCATATTCCCGAATTTCGGTTAACATTTCATGAAATAGCACGTGATATACATCAAACCTTGCGTCTGTAAGCGTCTCTGTGTCACTGCGTCGATTGTCTAGGAGTATTCCAATTTCTCAAATGTCTTCATTCAGGAAGTCAGGTCTGCTTTCAAAGAATGGTGCGAAGTGAATTTCGTGTTAGTGATCTTTAGGAAAAATTATGGACTTCATAATCTAAAGCTAAATACATGTGTATGGCACTCTTTCGCGAGGGGCACCTGCATGCCCTCAGCTCGATCATCCGAGTGGCAGTTAGCGCGCAAATCCGTGTGATTTGGAGACTCCAACCATCACATGCCTGTCGTCCCCTAAAGTCACCGTACATGGTCGTGCCAGTCTCAAAATGACAGAGAATTATTGTGAATTTAGGGCGCAGGTATTTGCGAAAGTGAGCGTTAAAGTCCTCCATTTTCCGAAGACTTCCTAACAGCTAAATCAAGTCCGTTAGTGTGATCCATTCAGGAAAACGTTAATTAATGCGAAGTTTCTGTGATTATTGTCAGTCTTGTCTACCTGCTTACGCATTCCCTGTGTCTGCTATTTCATTTAGTGGTTCCTAGCAGGTAATTCAAAGCCGCAGAATATAGGAAGGACTTCCCCAGTAACTAAAATACGTTTGGCTGAATCCCATAAAAAGGAAACTGGGTTAGATTGGACGTGGATATGTATGCTTTTTGCCTTGCTACATTTGATAGGCAGTTGTGGTAATAGAGCCCTTTTTAGAGAGGAAACGTAGTGATCTTGAATTTATAAAACGAAGAAACTCGTATTTGCACTGAATCACTGTTTAAAGGCTCCAAAAGCAAAGTGCAGGAAGATAGTCCAGGGGTGTATACATATTCGTGTCCAAAATCTGGTACTGGAGTCTCAAGCTGGCAATCCATGCGTTGGAAAGGTGGATACAGATCAGGAAGAGATGACGGTTCTGATGAGTTCTACCGTGTGCGCGAAACGTCTAAACTACTGAGCGACATCGACAAGCATGCGTCTAAATGGAAAATACTATCCACGCAAGATTATGATGGGTTACTTAGTCTCAAAAAGATTTCTGACTTCTGTATCAATATGGAAATTCTCTTATTTTGAAATGGCTCTATCTCGCAGGTCGCAGCCCTTTCGACAGGACGCGGTCACACCTTCAAGCTTGACGAGGCTGGAATTCTTGAAAGAGGTGAAAACTGCATGCATCAGTCATGCCCTCACGGGGCTCAACCAATTAACGGTCACAGTGACCTCTTTTTCCCATATTCTGTACTGAGACTTTGCCCGGGTAGAGTGGTTGGCCACGCAGAGAGGGCGAGGTCGACCAGCTTTGTGAGTAATTATCACGCCCAGAATCCAAAACGGTGGAGAATCAGGGCGATTAACGACTCGGGTACGGACTGACCAACAATCCTCTCATCAAATACGACCCCCAAACGATGTATAGGAGAGCTACTAATTTTAGTAGGCCTGTCCTAGCTGGGAAACTGCTTCCTTAAATACTACGCTTCTTGTGCCTCCACAATCCTTATCTGCAACCGTCTCTGAAGCAGGGTTCGATTTTTAATTCGAAAATTCAGTTGAATAAGCTTCTTGTTTGAGCGACCATATCTTCCTATTCTGGACTCCTGCCTGCTCTTATGGACACAGATTTTGCAAGGTTTGTTTGACCAAACACATATCATAAGGAGGCATTTCCGTCTGACAAAAACCAAACTTTCTAACTGTTGGGGAATGGTAGAAAACCTCCTTCAACCTCTAACCGACGAGGATAAATAAACCAGAAGTGTTTTTCGGCTTCGGTCTCGACAATATAGTTCAATTGTGTGTCCGGTATCTTGTCATTCCTAAGAAATTCCAGCAACCAGTTGTCGGAAGTGGTATGTTGGTCACCCCTGAGAGTAGCTAAGGGTATCGCTGGCTGCTGTGACGTATGGCCATATTCAGAAACATAATCGACAGGGAAATTGAAAATCAAGTATGGTGACGGCATTTCACTTTCCCATCCTCCTGTGGTAATGCCGGAACTAAGGACGGCATGGTAATGCACGCCGTCGATTAAAGGGGTCGCCTAGTAACCGACATCTTCCGATGTCCTTGGAGGGGTGGAGAAAGGGGGTTGGCGATGCCGCTGCAAGCAGTCACATGTGTCATTACAGGTGCACAACCACCCATTCAAATAAAACACACAAGGCCCGGCAATCAAAATCACCTAGGGTCACATGGGACTGCTTGACTTCCAAAGTTTTCTTGTCAAGCATCAACTCTAATGGAATTCACCACCCACGTAAATAGCAATCTAAGATATGCAAATGATATCTCAGCCTCTCAGAGAGGGGAAACTATCATTGCTGTTTGAAAGGCTTAGGCATCAAGTGTACTCCTCCACTTCTTCATCTAGTTGTCAAATCTTCAGCCGACCCACAGGAAATTGGGCTGGAACAAACTCAAATTTTAAAGGACCGGACGTTAAGCAACTTCGGTTGCCATCTATGATGAATAAGTGTGCATTTGGCTGACAGCGACGACGACGACGCCGACTAGATCATAAACGACCACGTCAGCCTGTCTAATTGCCGTCTGCGATACCTTTTGACGAAGTAAGACAGACTTTGGACACCAGTCAGGGCCGGCACTATGCAACCAAATGTGCCACATCGTTTCGGTGGCTCTCAAGTCGTTTTTTGAAAAATTAATTTCGAGGGTCAAAGTCCAGCCGTAGCACTAAGCTGTCATCTTTGGCTTGTGTTTACGGCGCATTCTCCTCCCCACCCCCACCGTCGCCACACAGATGGAGAGACGATCCTGAAGTCTGGACCACTTGAGGTGGGCTTAAGTGTATTTGTTTATCGACGATGATTTTCGTATAGCCTCTGTATGGCCCACTGCTACTTCCGAGCAACGTGAAAAGTAGGCGTAGGAGTGGTTCAACCTTTCCACCTCACATCCAGTCACACGCAGGCTAGCACAGGCTTCCGTCGTCTTGCGGTTCGCGTTGGTTTGTGACCTTTTCGACTTTTGGTGTTTGCTTAATGGCTTACTGGCTGGTGTTTTTGTATTTTCACTAATTTTCTTCTCCTTTAATTTCTGTCTAACCGGGACAACAAATCGTGCCAGCCCAAACGCGCTAAAACGCTCAACGTAACCGCCGCAGAGATGGTCTCTACTCCGCTGTCAGACGGTTGTATTTCCACGGACGAATGAGCAGCTTCGCGCTATCTGGGGAGGGGGGGTGGAAATGATCTCTGCATGGCTGTGGCGGAGACGCGACTCGAAATGGGAGTGAGGGAGGGCGTTTGGCAATTGAGAGGGAGTGGATACAATGGCTGAAACAAGAACTTTATTCGTCCGGCTTTTCGAATCCATGTTCAGATATGGGTAATTCGTGCGCAGGGGGTTTTTAGTATCTATAAGATGCCGTCCCCGTGTTATTGAATACTTGTCAAAACTAACGGTTCTCCTTCGTCAAGGGTGGTTGTCCTTAGTGTTGCTAATTGCTTAGTGGCCGGCCTTCGAAATGATAATTTTAAGACAGACGGGGCGGCGTAGTGACGACACCCAATAAATACTGCAGCCCCTTATGTTTGAATTGTCCGTGCTTGATGCCGTCAATGATGATGGGCTCGAGCGGCGATCCGAAACGTCGGTCGACTAATTCTTTTCAGCTGCCCTCGGGGACTAGCATTTTTGGCCTATACGTGGTAAATTCTGGTCACCCCTTTCGTCCCGTTACGCCTTCCCCCCCTTCCCTCCCCTAACTGATAGCAGTTCAGACTTCAGATCAGGACAATGGAGGAGGTCGGCAAGGCGTTGTGCAAACGTCAAACTCAGACTCAACCGATGTCTATTAAAGAACGGCACATTCGACGTGCCACTGGAATATCGGGTTAAGTCGGGGCTCGTCTTTTTTGTAGACGCCAAAACCCGCTGGCCGCAATCCTCTAATAGGAGGCGAAGGACTACTCAAACAAATTTCCGACACTGGTGACTAATCGCAAGCGACCGAAACCCTTCCCCGGTGCCTTTGTCAATCACGCACAGGTACCAATCGGTAGCTATGCTGTCTGTATCATCTTCCGACGATCTCCGGTGCCTGTGAGGGATCTGTTTTTTTTTCCGGTGATGCAACGCATGGATCTGCATTCTTGTTATCATATCGTGACATTTTGACGTGGGTGTATGGGCGTTTACAGATCAGGTTACGGAACGTGCTCCGCCCGCTGTGTCTTGGGGTTCGATCTGGAGTCCGCGCGGGCAGTCGTATGGTGTTCAGAGATGCGTGCAAGAATGAATTATTTGGTGTGGTTGCCTGCAATGTCCAATGGGCTTGAAATGACTATCACAGTCTTCCTCGTTTTTTTGTGGATATTCCTTCCTGAAGGGAAGATGTTCAATGTTTTACGTAAATGTTAGAGATGATCCGTGTGTCCACGATGCCCAGCCGTCCCGATCATCCTTGGGCTTTTAGACAGCGTGTGGCGCGTGAAATGGGAGGCTTCACACCACTTCGGCCACTGCTCTTGATCTCTCCTTCCATCATTTTGATTTTAACTTGCCAATGATACACGAGGGAGAGAAAAGAGGGTGATCTCTGGAGTTCGGCCTAGTGCCTTATTGAAAGAGTCTCTAACTGGGGGGTTTAAAGATTTCTCGCTGACGAAATTACTCGGTCTCGATGCGTCTTTTTGCTTGCGTGACGCTCTAAATCCCCGAAATGATACGAACTAGACCTTGTTTAGCACGCCTATATGTGAGTAAAACTTCGTCAGCCGCTGGATCTTTATCTGCCTCTGGCTTCCTGTTCCAAGAGAAAAGGCTAGGAATGGGAAGAAGAAGAAATGAGGTAGCCGTTTCGAAAGTCTGCCTCATTTTATGCCCCAATTCAAGCGCCGGCCGCCACTACGCCGTTGGTTCAACAGATGAAACACAAACAACTCGACAGCGAACATACTAACCGACACTCATCGGTATTTGAAGAATTTTCGCTATTAGACTTTGCTAATAATCCCGTTGACTCGTTGCCTCTTTATCCGCCTGCTCTAGGCAGTAGATGGGCTCCTGCTACTCGCATTGGATTGGTTCAACAAGCCCAACCCACATTGGTAACGCGCACGTGAACAGGTCAGCTAACCACACTCAGCAACAGTACCAGCAGCGACAGTACACTTCCAGTCCCTCGGCCACAGAGGGTGGACCAGCCGAGGGAGCGGAGGCGGATAAGAGACCTGCCAGAGAACGCATCAGTGCCTGCAAACGCAGTGCAGACAGCGGTTTTCGTTCCAGACCAGGCACCTCAACCGAGGCCTGCTCCAGCTCACCCGACCTGCACTCGCAGGACCGTGAGGCGGACAGCGACCTGTTGCCTAATTCCTCCGGTCCCGACGGCACAATGACCATCGACAGTCGAGAGCCTCTCGTCAGCCTCCCGCCCAGGAAGGTGGAGAAGTTGTCACTGGCTGCCGAAGGCATGGCCTACTGTCGTGAGTGCTCATCATGATTCTGCACGGTTTGCATCTTCTAATCTCCTCCCAAGTGCCCTCACCCCTAGCTTTCGAAAAGTCTTACGAGAGTACAAAGGGCGAGTCTTGCCACCACCACCGCCACTTCTCTGTAAGAAGTCTTGACTCGAGAAGTGAGCGTAAGTCAGCGTACTGGACGTACAGTGCGTGACCCATTTCATGAAATGTTGGCTGAAATTCTCAAAGGCGTTTTCGACTTGGAAGGATTACTTAGGCGTGGTTGTAATACTGATTATCTTGCGACGTAATCTTATAATATTTCGGACTTGATAGGATGTTGGTTTTTGAATGCACTGTTTTTCAATCTCCTGTAAAAAGCGTACTCGGTGAAAAATGACTACTTATGTAGCATGCTTTGATGGTCTTATAAATTCAAATATATTTTTAAAAAGCATGACCAAAATATTCTTTCAATCGTTTGATGGAGAATCATGCCAACTTCATTACTTATACTCAAAAAGGAGTATAATTAGGCTTTAAAGGTTTCTAATTACGAGAATTTTAAGATCGTGCAATGCCAATTCACACAGCATTGCACCTCTCTGTTTACCACTGCTCCTCATGAAATGTACAACATAGTCCGTATCCATTGCAAAATTTTCTAGACTCTATATGATATCTTTGTAAAGGCATAGAAGCATATGTGATTTTCTTTATGCAGAGCGCATGCATCTTGTAGACTGAAATCGCTAAGCTTTAATGCAACGACTGGTCAGGCTCCAAATTATTCCCGAATTGGAAAATTTTTTTAAAACCTAATTATACTCTATCGTCGAGTATCAAATATAAAGATGGCAAGATTCTCTATTAAACGGCTGAAAGACGGGATGGTTATTGTGGTTTCTATAGAATGTATTTGAATTTGCATGACCACCGAAAATCAATTGAAAACATGCATGCTACTTAAGTAGTCATTTTTCACCGAGTACGCTTTTTACAGGAGATTGAAAAGCAGTGCATTCAAAAACAAACATCCTACCAAGTCCGCAATATTATAGGATTATGTCTCAGAATAATCAGTATTAAGACCGTGCCTAAGTAATCCTTCCACGTCGAAAACACCTTTGAGAATTTCAGCCAACATTTCATGAGATCGTGATTATTTACCAAACGAGTAAAAGAAAGCATATTTTGTACATGTTTTCTACAAAATATATTCGAATTTATAAGACCATCGAAAATCAGTGTGGTAAGTCATGCTTCTTATGTAGTCCCTTTTTATCGAGTGTGGTTTCTGTAGGAGGATGAAAAGAATTGCATTAAAAAGCCGACTTCCCGTTGGGTGGGAAATACTATAGAATCATACCTCACGATAATCATTAGTACAACGCCACCTAAGTAATCCTAATCCAAAACGCATTTTAGAATTTCGGTGAATATTTCATGAGATCGGTAACACACTTTATGTTGTTTATTCGAATAGGTTACTTTATTAATGTTGAAATACTAACTACCATGTACCGTGATTCTTTGATATTTCAGCCACGTCAGGATGCCGGCTTTTGAATAAGCTTCTTTTTAGCCCTTCAAAATGGCTGATTATTAAGTATTCTATTATCTTATTAATTTTGGTGCTCTAGTGGGTTCATATATATATATTTGTTACCTATACGAAGCTTGTTTGCTTCAAGATGCCATTAGATTTGTGTACGCCCATTCCTGATTGAAAAATGTCAGATCCGCAGCGACAGAGAATGACAGGTGGCGAGGCACTGAGGAACTTCGGTTCGATGAAGTGCTTATGACCCATCTGATAGACCCCAGTGGTAGATCAACTGCGCCAGGTGCCTCTGTGCGCATGTTTGTGTTTCTGGTCCCAGCTGCCGGTGGTCAGGGTTATGATTGGCTGAATGAAGGCACAATAAGCCCGAAACAGTACTGTATCAATCTACCCGCATTCCCTGTCGTCCCTCTTTGCTGCTATTATGACTTGACCGAATTCAGCCTGGTAATTGGTTGCCTGTTCATAACCTTTGCCACCCATACGGAGCTTGTTTGCTTCGTGAAGCCAATAGATCGGTGTGCGCCCTTTCCTGATCGAATAAACACCCTATCTGCAGCGACAGAGAATGACAGGTGGCGAGGCATTGATGAACTTCGGTTCGTAAACCCGGTTGTTGAAAGTGATGAAAGTTTCTGAGGCGACAGCAAGTATCCTGAACCCTTTTGTGATTTGGGTCGGTTTTCGATCGGGAATATACAATGGTAGGGGGCGCTCACCGATCGTTCATACGGAACTCACTCGTTCCGTTGTGCCTTAACGGCTCTCTCTAGGGCCCAACTAGCAGCCGCACAGCGGCGCATGATAGATAAGCAGAATCGTATTACCGACTTGACTGCGGGAATCAGACTCAGTCAGCCAACCACCAAACAGGCACACTGTAGGCGCATTGTGCAGACGACAGTTCAACTGTCGCGTCTGACGATGTCCACTGTGTGCTTTACAGAAAGTTGAGAGAAGGCATGGTGACTTGAGCGTGAATTCGCTTATAATGAGAGTAGACTTCGCAGCACATGCCCCACTCTCTCCTCCTCCCCCTCGCTCCCCGGGCCTCGTGCTAAGACATAGTAAGGAAGACCGGAGGTGCGGGAGAGCGCAGGTGGCTGGCACGACCAGACCCGCCCCTCGACGTACCACCACATCTTCTGGTCCACAACAAGCACCTGGCCGGGATTTTAACCAACAACTAAAACTGGTCGGCACCAGGCGAGGACAACATAGATCACTGGGAATGCACGGTTGTACTTTGAATGGTTGAGACATGGTTGGGATAACCGCTAACCCTAACCCCTAACTATAACCCCTAACCCTAACCCCTAGTCCTTAACCCCAACCCCAGCAGTATTGTGTACACCAGCTTTGGCTACCAAATCACATCTTACCAGAGTGCGCCATCGATGAGATTGGCCAAAATGAAGGATTGCCCTCCGCAGATACCATCAACATCATCTCTTCTTTCAGCAGTTTGCCTAACGGATTTCTGATTTCTAAAATGAATAAATGTTCATTCCTCGTCAAAATCCCCTTTCAACTCAGGCAAGAACGTTTATTTGATCCAACGTTCTCATAGTCTTCTATTAAATCATACCTCAGTTTTAATCTTACGAACTTTTTAACGATTAACTTTGGGACTACTACTCATTCACTGTACACGCCGACTGCGTCAGGAGGCCCAATTCCTGAAAAAAACAAGTGAATTGTATAAATGTCTTTGGTCACATAAAGGTGCGCATCGTTAGGGTTTCATTAAAAGTAAATGAGTTTGTAAATTAAGAGTTCACAATGGGATGCAGCAAGATTTCGGGTATTATTTGTGACCTACGACAGTTTGGCCATCGTTGCCGATGACATCCACCGTGTGCTACATATCAGCAGGCACGGCGACTTGCACAGAAATTACCACACTCTCTCACTCTCCCCCGCCTGAGTCCGGTGGAAGAGGGTGGGAGGGGGGAGAGGGTGGGAGAGGACGCGGATGGCTGACAGGGCCAGGACCGCACCTAGGCGTACGACCGCACTCTCTGGTCCACAATAAGCACTAGACCAGGATCTTAACCAGCAACAAAATGGACGGGTCAGAAAGGGGAGTGGAAGATGCAAGTCACTGGGCAACCATGCACACGGCCTGTACACCAGGCATGAGCGTAAACGCATTCACCAGCAGATAATTTTCAGCGCACATCAGGTTGTTGGGGCCATGGTTAGCCGAATCGTGACATAGCAGAGGCATACAATCCTTAAAGCCCAGAAGGGTGAGATACAGTCCTGCCTGTAGCCTAGGTCATCACCCTTCAGAAGCCGGATAACCAGTCCGGCACCGATTAAAAAGCACTACTCATATACACATGCAGACTCCTTACATGCGTGAGAGTGCCAGAGGTCTTGTTAAGAAGGAGCCGCTGCAGCCTGATTCTCAGCCCACCAGTCCGCACTTACACAAACACATACGACTGGGTTGACTGCGTGAAAAGAGTTGAGACGTCAGTGAGCAACTTTCCAAGCCACGGTGCTTAACACACCTATCCTGATTTACCCTTTTTTTACACGGAGATGCTATGACACCCCTGACCACCGCCGCGTTTATTTACTCCTTCATTTCTTCATACGGAGAGGGTTATATTGTTTGCACGAGTCAACGTCTATCCAAAAGAATACGGGGATATTTAGCAATGCGAAATTAGGAGCATAAACAGCGCTAATTACGCACACGTTTGATTCATAAGGTCTTGTCAAAGTGCATTAAGCCAGCAGATTAGCGTTTGTTAGTAACAGAAGGAGCGACTTTCATCGGGTTACAGAAGCCGATCTTGTGCGCACATAATAATTTTGTGAAAGCCCCGCACTTCCCATGGCCATAGATCAGTTACATGTATACACTTCTTCGAGTCCCCCTCTCTTCCCAATATCACTGCTTTACTTAACCTTATACTGTCTCCTAACTTACTGGTTTACTGAATCATGATATAACGCACACACACACACACACACGCACACACATGACAGTTCGACCGTCGATTTCGATGTTCCCCGTGTGCCCCAGAGCTGCAGCAGCGGTGGGAGCAGGGACGGTGACTTGCGCAGGGGATTATAGTGCCAGTAGACTTGCGCTGCATCTACCTACACTCTATCCTCCTCCCCCGCCTGAGCCCGGTGTCAAGACCAAGTCAAGAAGACCGGAGACGAGGGAGGCCGCAGGTGGATGGCTCGAACGGATCCTCACCTTGGCGCTCCATTCCGCATCCCATGGTTCACAAAAAAATGACCAGGATTTTGACCACAAAACAATGGGGTGATGTCATTGGTCCAATTGTGCGACGACTGCCGACAAGAGGGTCTGCCGGCGCACCCCGCAGATGTTGGCATTTGTTATTGGGCACAGATAACGCTTGCCAGAATCCGATGTGGCCCCCGTATTGGTCCAGTGAATTTAACACGTGGCCCGTCTGTCCTTGTAATTTAACGGCCATTACCTCTGGTGATGAATTTGAGGGAAAGTCAAAAAGGCCAGAATAAACTCACGGACTGCAGGTATCGGCTCGACCTATTCTGTGCCATATTCAGTCTGCAACCCGATCCGATCAGCTGATGCGAATGACGGGGCCCAGACGTTGGACTCAGTCGTACAAGGTCCTGGTTTTAAGTTACGGAATGAGAGCTCCCATCCTGGTTTCGCCCGAAGTTGGGCTGGCACCGGTAGATGGTGTCACCGAGGAAGACAGCAGACACAGGGTTGGCCATTCCAGCATCGGGCGTTTCTAGCATCTCCTTGCTTTGTCGGTAACAATTTTGAATTACTGATAACTAATCGTCATGGGGCCTTCTGCGTGGGCGCTAAACTCAGATCTCCAAAGCAGGACGTTGCCCCACTTCGTATTTCGTCTTGCAATCAGGGCAGCTCAGTGCACGTTTCTGCCACCATAAGCATTCTTATTAAAAACCAGCGGAGACTGAGTCTAATGGTCAAAGTTATATGTGCTTAGAGTAAAAGCTCAATAGGCTGCCGGGATGTCAGACTAACGCGTCTTTCTCAATTTGCCGGACTCACGTTTTCACTATTTCTTCTGTTTGCTTGTTGAGTTATTCTGTCGACCTCATATAGCCCAGTCATTCAGGTCTTTCCTGTTGTTGTCGTTGTTGTTGGTCAAAATCCTGGTTGTTGTGGACCAGAGGACGCGGAGTGTAGCGCCCAGGCACGGATCTGGCCGCGTTGTCCACCTCCTCCGGGCTTCTTGATCTTGCCATGACACCGATTCCAGGTGGGGAGGAGGAGGAGGAGGAGGAGGAGGAGAGGGCGCAGTAGATACTGCGCAGGTTTACTCTCACTACAAACTGATTTACACACAAATCACTGTGCCTGCCTCATCTTGCTGTGGAGCATATGGTGGACATCGTCGGATGCGACAAGCCCACTGAACGACGGGGGTAGTACTGAATCTTGAGGTCAAATTAGTCTAAAACGGCATCCCAGTGCCTCTTGCCTTTGTTGGTAAACGCTTTTGAACTACTGACTGCTAGTCGCCATGCAACCGCCTGTGTGACCCTGTGGCGGTCTGCTCTCCTGATCGCCGCCGCGATCAGTTACCGATGCTGCCTTGGGTTCCTCCATAAGACTTGTTTACCGCTGTTTCTGCGCGCGTCGCTCAGCCTTCAGCTCCCCGACACCGTGATGTCAAGTGGTATTTCTGTCCTCACCGATTGGATCCAGTCGCACAAAGCCCAGGTGCATGCATCTCGCGTCAGGACTAACCACCCAAAACGACTGGCACAGGACTGGTGAAAACACACGCCCTCCCCCGTTCCCCTGACCGCCGAGCCACACTTAGACTCCCTAGGTTCAGTAAGAGTTGTCCGGCAACTCGATCTTCCATTAGACTGGATTTGAGAAACCTCGAATTGTCCACCAGCTCGCTTCGGTAGGCTATAGACATGACCGAAATGCTTACATCTGTCCTGCCATCAGGATGGGTCAGTGTTTTTCACCCACGTGATGGCAGGTAAGCCAAATCTGTCTTTTACCGTTTGTCTAGTACTTCTCCCGAAGCCTCTGGAAAGTAGCTTTGAAACAGCCCATGCTGGTGTTTGACAAAAAAAGAGGACTTTTACATCATATCCACTGCTGGATTCGAGGACACGGCGTACACCCATTCTTGCACGATGATTTTTCCCAGATAGCATCGCCGGTATTTACCCCGTTAACCCTATTCACACGTGCAGTAGGTGGGCTAACTCATGAAATGTCGACCGAAATTCCGAAATGCGTTTTCGTTTCAAAAAGATTAATTACGAAGGGTTGCAAAACTAATAATCCTGCAGCATATTTCTACAATAATTCAGTTGCCTCAGGATGCTGGCTTTCAAATGAACTCCTTTTCGGTCGCCTCCAAAAGGTACACTCTGCAAAAAATGACTACTTAATTATCATGTATTTTTCGGCATTTATTTTCGATGCCCCTAAAAATTTGATTGGTTTTCATAGAAGGCACGCATAAAAATATTATTCTACAGCTCATTCGGTAAAAATTGCGTATACTCGAAAGAAGGGTATTATTCGGTTCTCGAAAACTTTTCCCTTCCCAGATAATGTTGAACCCGACCTGTCGTTACACTTGCATTCACGGGTTTCCAAACTACAAGCCGTATATTTTCCGTGAACGGAAAACTATACATTTTTCTACCGTATGAAGAGGAGACTATATGGGACCCATAAAATTTAGCAGTGGCTTTGAGCTATGTTGTACACTTTACAAACAGTATTAGTAAGTGCGGAGACACGATGTCCTATGAACGGGCATTTCGCGTTTAAAACTGAATCATACCCGTCCTCCGAGAGTAAAATCGGAAAAAGCGCAATTTTTCACCGAATGGCTAAAAGAATGAATATCGTTATGCATGTTTTCCATAAAATATAACTGAATTTTTAAGGGCATCGAAGACCAGTTAGAAAAATTCCTGCTAATTAAATAGTCATTTTTCGCTGAGCGTGGTTTCTTGCATGCGGCCGAAAAGATGTTCGTTCAAAAGCCGGCATCCCGAGGTATCTGAATTATTATACAATTCAGCTGATGGATGACTAGTTTTACAACCCTACTTAATTTGTCTTTTCGAGAAAAGACGTATTTCGGAATTTCGGTTGATATTTTATGAGTTAGCTCACCTACTGTTGCTGTGCATTCTGTCTGCTAGGTCTTGGTCCTTTTTTAAAAACTAGAATCCTTGGACGGAGACTGCAGCCCCTGTGACTCGAGTTCCACATCACCCCAGGACAGGATTTCAAACGGTTCTGGGACCTTCGACTTTCCCAGTCTCACCACCTCCGGTGTCGCGCAGTACGCAAAGAGGCGCCTCTCAGTGGAAGGCCTGCCTACCCCCGGCAGCACAGACGCCACCTACGCCTGCGCTCTCCGGTGAGATCACTTTCAACCAATTAAATATCTCCGCCTGGGGTGGCAATCGAAGTCCAGTGCGACCTGTGTTAAAACGCGAGTCAGTGCGCATGCAGAGCCCGTTAAAAGCCCAGCGGCCGGAAGGGCAGTGCCCGATACTTTGTCAGTAGAAGCACGTCACTCAGGATAGAGAAAAAGAGGGAGCCTCAAACCTACGCTGCTTTATAATTGTCTAAATCAAACGCCAACTGGACTATCAATGTGCGGTCTCACTTCTCAGTGAGGAATACGCTGAGAGGCGGGGGAGAGGCTAGCTCACACGGTTTTGAAGTTCAGATAAGAGGGAAGGCTTTCTTTATCCTTCCGAGTCCTCGGCAGTCCGTGCAGTTATTACCCTCAGAGGCGTCCTCTGTAGTTGCTTTGGAGATCAAAAATGTCCCTCAGTTTATGGGAAACCAGTCATTTGCCAAAGTTGGCCCAGCCGCGAATGAGATAGGGGACACCGACTCGGGACATTATAAGAGCAAGGGGGGGGAGTTGACGCTGGTACGAATTTCGTCACTGCCTATGACCCTGAGTCGTCCTAGTCATTTGAATCTGCATTTCCGGAGGGCCAGAGGGGGTGGGGTGGGACGACTTACGGTGTGGGCGGGCCAGCCATCGATGGGTGAAAGAGAAAGGGAAGACTTCTTCGCGTGCTTTTGACATCAACCCTAAAATTAGGGGCAAAAATGGGAGGGAGCATATCTTTTAAGTCCACGACCA
>CACRXP010000317.1:511317-523056 GCA_902702965.1 Spirometra erinaceieuropaei | reverse complement strand
CAAACAACACGACCTATACAGGCCATTCGCAAAATTAATACGCGGATTTAGTTATCTCTTCTTGACGGTACAATCTAATGGTGGTGACTTAGGTTGAAAATTTATCCTCAAAAAATCTTAGTTGTTGGAAATGGCCGCGCGGGGTGGAAACACTTCACGCAAGAATCGGTTTGCAAATGCCGCCTTTATATGAATCAGTAACACTTCTGTCTGTGTGAGGACTTTGTCAGTAACTCGTATAAGGTTATTTCCTTGTAAACTCAGAGAGCCATCATTATGGAATTAAGTATTTCAACAACTGCGTTGAGCTGTAGACAACCAACAAGAGTTATCAACCCTGGAGCATTTCTGTTACAGTCCTCTGAATTGATGTTTATTGCGGCCTTGAACAAGTTGCGGAAGACACGCGACCACTTTACTTGTCTACCGACTTTTAAAAACTTCTCTCAGCATTAAAATATGGCTAAAATTAAGAAAAAAACCATCGCTTTTTAGTGATTCTTGACGGCCGACCTGCACTCACAGTCGTTGTTCTTGGATTTTGATGAGCAACCTTCTAGGACTTTTGAAAGGGAATGCTTTGAAAATGCAATTTTGTCTATCAGTTCTGCATTTCTTCTTTGTCAGCTTAAAACACATCGTCCGTCTGGTGGAGCGCAACCGAATAACCAAGAACGTTCTCCTGGACAATCTGGAGTATGCTATCCAAGTGGTCGAAAAAACCTACTTGGAGGAGACGAGGTAGGAATTAGCATCTTTAGATGCATGCTAATTAACACGCAGCCCTCGTCATTATATCAGCCCCTTGTAGCCCCCTCAAAGTGTTGAAAGCGTTCAGGGTATTAAAGGGACGGTAGGGTCAGCAGTAGGCAGTTTGTGAATGTAAATATGACATAATTAACGACTACGTAAATAATTTAAGTAGTTTGTAATAGGAAGTGAACTGTAAATTCAGGAATATTTAGCATCTGTAAACGACCTTTTGTATGACTTACCATAATGATAGCTCAGGTACTAGGTACTCTGCTCTTCATGACCCCGGCGTTTTTACACTTGCTTTTCCCTGAAGCCTGCTGCTTAAACGAGGTGAAAAAGAATTTGTTCAGGAATTTTCTAGTGGTTCAAAGTTCCACATTTACAGCCGAATATTTTCAGGTTTCTTATTTCTGTCTGCAATTTATCCGTGGTGATCAGTATCCGTTAATATTTTAAACAACAGGGAGCCCCGCTTTAGAAATGCAAGTTTAAGCCCGAAAAGCCTTTAAGGAGACATGATTGTCGAGTGATCTGGTGACAGCAACAACGAGCGTAAATAAACGTACTTTTTGTAAAATCCATGAACTTCATCGCTGTTTTAATGGTACCATATGCCTTCCGCCAAAAACTAACATTTGTGTTAATCAGTCCTACAGAATCTTTACGTAACGCCTATGTGAGCTAAAGAGAGCTCCGCCAAAGACAGAGGAGTCCGTAGTGGCTATTTCTGGCTTACAAGTCGTCGTCAGTCAGTCAGACTTACCTAAACCCAGGTCTTCCCGCACCTAAGCCTTTAGCGCAAGTTCTTTGGCTATTGAACGTTATTTTGTCCAACGTTCTTACTTACTTTGCCATTGGTCCGTTTTCCTATCCGGTTAAAATCGGGAGTACAACCTATGTTAGACCTGCGTCACCGATCGGGTTTGTCTGTGTGGAACTCCCTTCGGCATAAATACCTGATCATTATGCGGCTGTTTTGAGAGGGCCCTACGCTGCCACATAAGGCGCAGCGAGGGATAGGTGAATGAGCAGAACACGATTTTAAGGTCGGCCATTTCTTCCTAATATACATATATATAATGATTTGGAACGCTGCCATCCCAAAAAATATAGCTTGAAGGTAAATACGTTATTAAGGAAAAGGAGAAAATTGTATTGAGTAAATTTTTGACGTCGGTTTCCCGTGTCGTCGTCAAACTCGAGTAATGTGCAAAAACAATTAAAATTTCAAGCATGCCGAGAAATCAATATTCGTTTGGTGCTTCATGGTGTCCATGCACACTCTTGATATTGGGCCCAATTTTGCGTGGAACAAAACTCTCATCGTCGGAGTTTGCCTATTTAAAAAAGGCCGAGAATTTCTTGAAGCCATGCACTCCGACGAGTCATGCATCAATAGGCATATCGAGGTAGATGCCACATACAAAAATCTCAGGGAAAAAAGTAAGAGACGAAAACCAATCAATACAGACTGACGCACACGACGGCCGCTCACTTGCTGAAGCACCAAACGAATATTGATTTCTCGGCATGCTTGAAATTTTAATTGTTTTTGCACATTACTCGAGTTTGACGACGACGCGGGGAGCCGACGTCGAAAATTTACTCAATAAAATTTTCTCCTTTTCCTAAATAACGTATTTGCCTACAAAATATATACAAAATATAGGTGTCTTGCTAAGTGTGTAACAGGCTAGACGTAGGCAGCGTTTTCACGGTCGTTGCTGATCACCAGTACGTCATAGGCCATATGAAGTGGGGTATATAAGCATGTCAAGTTTGTTTGTGACCCTCACTGCTGTGGTTAGGATCTCACTCGATCCGATTATGTCCGCCCGCCAGCTTGCTACCGGCGACAACAAACACTGTGTCTTTGGACACATGCCACGCATACTGCATAAGCTGCTTATGTATTATATGTTGTAGGTTTCCTATGATAGATGAGTGGAGACGACAGAGTATGTTTGCCTCAGGAAGCCAACAGATTCGAGTTTTGTACTCCACAACTAATGCCAATGCCCATGTTTACTCTCGTGAGGGAGCAATCCTTCACTGAAAACTAATTAACTGTATACATAAATAAGCATATGTAGACGGTAAATAAAATCATGTACTAAGAAGGTAATTCTTCACAGTATCCTCACCAAGGAGTGGTGGGAAGACCATCGGTGCAACGCAAGGCATCCTCCGAAGACCGACAGCCGCATTCTTTGTTTGAAAATTCACGTGCAAAATAACATTATCTCAAAAGTTGGTTCTTCCTATTCGGGTAGGCAAACGGCACTCGGGTTTTCACTCTTGTGCCTGGGTCGGTATGCCCGTCCGCATGCATTTATTTAAGATTACACTTGTTACCTAATTACACTTAAGTAGCCGTTTTAACCTGACTGAACATTTGATACTTTAAGTTAGTGCTACATGTGCTTCGAGGCGTGAAGCATGTGGATCTTATTCGGGAATCGCTCATCTTCGAATGAAAATGGATCTTCACTGCTATTCTCCAGAAAATACAACGCAACCGAACTCATATTCAATAGTCCCATTGAGGCCATCCCAATTCCTCGGGCAAAGGATGCCTTGCCATTGCACGCCACGTCAAATTGTGTTTACGAATTCACATGGCCTTGTGGATGCAAGTACATTGGGCGAACGCAAAGGCAATTGGCAGTCAGCTCAGTTAAGCACCTGCCTAAATGGCTTCCAAAGCAGGAGAATAAAATCCCACGGTCTTCTATCACAAAACACCTCCTAGATAGCACCCATTCCGTTGAACCTAAAACATTTTTGAGTAAAAGTTCGGGCACAAACAACTTGGATACTGTGCTACTTGGAGACAGCCTACATACAGCGGGAGAAACCCGACCTATGCTAACAGTTAGATCTAATGGTCAACCTCAGCTTGTCCTGGCAAATCTCCACCCCTTGATTTGCGCAACCCCTCTGCGTGCTAACCTCTACGTTTTCTTTCCTAAGTTGAGTTTTGAAGTGACTATTTTATCGATTAGCCTGCTGGCAGTATATGATGACATTGCTGTTTTTTAATGATTTTATCTGTGGATGTCTAAATCTCTGTATCTATCACATTTGGTATCTGTTATGCAGCGATAGGCTACAAGTGATACGCCGTCACGAAATTTATTGGTTCCTATAGATTGCTTGCTTTGAAAAATGTTGATCGGTCGGAAACCAGTTGAAAGGCATCAACCTAAACATCAAACTGGTAGTGAGAGGCATTCAGCTAAACGAAAATTCAAAGAGAATATCTGCGGTACTATTTCGTTTGTCAGAGGCTGCCATTTGCTTAAGAAACCGCTAAAAACGTAAATACTAGTGTCAACTGAGTATACTTTGTTTTAAAACCTTCCGTGAAAATAACAGAGTAAATAAAAAGGCATAACCACGATGTTTTTAAACAAAGAACGGTTTTTAATTGCATTCATATCCACCGAGAATTAAATTCATCTAGAATGTGGCACTTAATTCAGTTTCAACTGTTTGATCATATGTTCCAAAAACCTGTCGCAAGAATTTGATGTAATCTCGCCATTTTTATATTGTTCGAAATGCAGTGGATTAATACGAGGAGGGTTTCGCTTGATTTTGCTGATAAAGAAGCCACAATAATGGAAGTTTCCATTAGACTACTTGTTGACTTAGGCGGAGTGACTAATCAGTTTTAATGTGCGCAGATTTCGTTCGGCAAAATTCTTGAGCAAAGTTTACTTTGCTCTCCTAGAATAACACACACGGCTGCACAAAATTGACTCGGAACAGTTATTAGCATAGAAAACTGGCTGAATATATGGTAACATAGGTTGAAGGTCATATTTTAAAACCTTCAACTTAATAAAATTATTTAGAAAAACGAGTCCTTCGCTCAGTGGTTAAAGGCGTTGGACTTCTAACCAACAGGTCGCGGGATCGAGCCCCAGGTGTTCCACAATTCGGGGTTGGCTATCACTGGCTAATGATGGCTAATAAGCCGGAAATGGCCATTCCAGTCTGCCTTGTCTTTGTCGGTAATGTTATTCTGCTTTAAAAAACATTTTACAAGAGTGAAGGCTTTTGTCTGGAACGTGTTAGGGGAATAGGTGAAGTCCACGATGTTCTAGTTGCCTTAAAATTATGATCTCCGTTTGCGTCGTCACACGTCGTATGTGGTCGTTCCCCCACCTTGCTGTCTTCCCCCCTCCCCCACGTTGGCTTTTCTTCAACACAGCCTAAAACAATATGTGCCTTTTCTTCATTTACCTGGACGCCCCTGCGAAGCAGACGCCTTCGCGATGAAGATGAGGATCTCTCGGAGGCTGCCTGCTCTGAGGTGCCAGACGAGGTCCGCGATTGGCTGTCGACCACGTTTAAGCGGAACGCCGGTACCGGCAACCTCAACGCCACTAAGCCCCACTTTCGAAGTGTTGCCAACGCCATTAGGGCTGGCATCGTCGTTGACAGGTGAGTTATCTCTTTCTCTCTTTCTCCCCAGAGTGTGCACCTTCTTTCAGCTGCAATGAGCTTTCCAGCAAAGCAGAACCCCCAGTTTCCCTGATGCTGTCGGAATTGTGGAATGTTGTTTGAGGATAGAATAGGTGGCAATCAGTCTGCCTGGTGTATAAATTTCCATGCTGAACAAACTACTGAGGTGTCCTAAAGACTGAGGGAAAAGTTAGAAAGGTGTGGGCAAAAAAGAGCATTGGGCACACGCGGGACAATGAAAGTTAACGATAGGGTGTAGGACCCACGAGTAGATGCCATTACAAAAATGTACCCTGGAATTCAGAGTGGCTGTAAACATCGCTTATTATTCACTGCTCCCATTGCTTGAAATTCCCCCCCCCCTTCCGGACTAAATGTTAACTTACCAACAATGCTCCACTTAGAATTCATTAATTTTTGAAAATGACTTTGGTAAGGATCTGATTAAAGTCCCAAAGTATCTATGGAGTGCGACCAATGCCTGCCATACATGTTGAAGTAGGTCGTGAAGAAGGAGACACGATCGCCGGGACAAGAGCTTTATTAGCCTGAAGTTTCGGATTCCTACTCGAATCCATCATCAGAGACAAAAGAGCAGAAACGGGTGGTTGTTGCACAAGGGGCTGCGGTATTTATAGGATGCAGTAGCCATGCTACCGCATACCTATGAACGTTCACGGCTACCGCATGGCTACTGCATCCTATAAATACCGCAGTCCCTTGTGCAACAACTTCCCGTTTCTGCTCTTTTGTCCCTGATGATGGATTCGAGTAGGAATCCGAAACGTCAGGCTAATAAAGCTCTTGTCCCGGCGATCGTGTCTCCTTCTTCAAGACTACTTCCTGGAACTCGGCTCTTCGCTTCTATTGGCAATGAAGTAGGTCGTGTTTTATGCGATACTCTCCTAGACATGGTATTTCATCGTAGACTCTTGCACACTCGATTAGGGGGCTATCATCTGACTTCCCGTTGCATAACTCACCAAGAACTTAGCTTTCTGTTTATTTTTTAATTATTGTGCTCACTTTCTTTGGCAACTGACGGCATACGATAAGACTTTCGGCAGAAATTTATATATTTGTTGTGTCTTCTTGCTCGTCGTCTTGTGTGTTGCCTAACCCGTAAAACCCCCTCTATCACCACTCAGCGTAGGCCTCAGTTCTTAAGTTATCCCAAGTTAGTCTGGGGTTCTACGCCCTATCTTCGCCCAACGAAAAGTGTGCCCTCATCTTTTGGGTTAGTTCAAATCAATAGAAAAAAGAAACTGGAAGAATTTAGGGTTCGTCAGTGAGGTAGGTTTCAAAGGAATACACAAAATCTCTTACCTTTAACGAAAAGGGTGCTGTTTTTGTCAATTAAATGGAACTTACGCGAAGCCATTTAATGTGGAAGCTAAGTTCGTCCTTTTACAGACTTGTTTGGGGAACAGTGGACTCGAATGAGGTGTCATAAGGTGAAAAAGATAACGGTCTGACCTTATTTTTATCCATTTTGAGTTTTTTTTTAAAGTACAGCCATTGCATAAGCCCGACACCTGATGATATTCAACTGGTGAGACGTTTGACTTAATGGCCCTTTGGATTTGGGAACAAGCCTCGGTAAAGATTAAGTATATGCGCCGGGTAAGAAAAACTGTGGAGGGCTGCCCACAATATCTTGAAAAGTAGGTGTTGCTCGATGGAGTTTTCGGTCGGCCCTTCGTCGGAAGGAAGAAATTCGCTGACCTGTACCGTCCGGAGAGCCGGTACCGTTGAAATGCCTGCACCGGTTCACTGTTCTGCATACCACACACGTAATTCTTTAGTAAGAGGAAGGCATACTTTTTTTTAAAAAAAGTTCAGCATGGGGAGCAGTCAGCTAGTAAAAAAATGCATGAGTCTGCTAGTAAAGCAGAAGTGCTAAAACGCTGGTGAATTTGTCGAACAACAGTTATTATTCTCCAACCCCGAGCACATACTTAACCTACGCCAAGACCTCAAGTTTCCCTTCCTTGGGAGTGGAGTGTTGTTGCATGGTAAGGAGTGATAAACTGGAAGTGCCAGTTCAAATCCCTCCCCATACAATCCAAGGGTCACAATACTGGCAGTAATGCCAGCTGTAAATGATGGAATATGCATTCAGATTGTGGGAGAGAAAAGAGATTTTGTTTTTAGAATAGACAACTCAAAGCCCTACTCGCATGCCCCCTCACTAACTGAGAAAGTGGACATTCTGATATCGAACTTCATTTTTCAAACCTTTTAGAATTTATCGGCGCATGTCAAGTTGCAGCAACATTACTCTTCCTCCAAACCTTATGCTGATGCTAAAAGTGAGTTCTGAATCCCCTAGGGAGGATGTTTGCAATCCTTTTTTACACTAAGTCATCTTAACCAATACTTCAACCCGGTTCCTCACGGTGTCCTCTTGTAGGGTGGTCTGGACGACTGGAACTTTGACGTATTTGAGTTCAATGAGGTCAGTGAAAACCATGCACTTAAGTACGTTGGATTCGAACTCCTACACAAGTACAATCTCATCAGCAAATTCCAGGTGGGTTCTGGACGACACCAGAATTGATTGTGGATTGATCCTCTCGATATTTATCTATCTCATACAGAAATTGTGTCTTTTCCTCGCTCAAGCTGGACACTAATAGACTGGAAAGCTTACTACTTCGACTGGAGATTGGTTATAGCAAGTACAAGAATCCCTACCACAATCTTGTGCATGCTGCGGACGTAGCTCAGACCTGCCACGTAGTTATGACAATGAGTCGACTCCGGGTGAGTTTTAAATACATAAATTCCGGTTACTTACACTATTTAAGTACATAGTTTAGTAAAAAGTACTGTGGGAACTCCTGAGATCCTTTTTCCCCTTACAGGACTACTTGACCGACTTAGACGTTTTTGCGGTGGTGTACGCGGCGCTCATTCACGATTTTGAGCATACCGGAACGACGAACAATTTTCACGTACAAACTCAGTGAGTTTACTCCTCCAAAGGGTACCTCCTTTTTCTTTGACAAAATTTCGCCTGTATGAATGGGCCCTGGCATTCTAAGTGATAAGACAAATAAAGCCACCTTTTGACAGCCAAAAGTTAGTACCTGCTGTCATACCTGGAAGAACTTAAGTTATTGGATAAATTGCCGTTTACTGATGTTCAGCTATCCATGGTGACTGGTGAGGACTGCCTAAAAGGACAAAAATGATGTTGTCTGAAATTTTGTCGCTGCAGACTTTAAAAACACGGGCCGATGGCAAGTAGTTTCTGTTGTGGTTCCTGAGTAGAAGCCGTTGCAACCAGATTTATGTTACTGCGCCACCGTCAAATTAATTCTGTTGGACAGTTTGGTCGCACAGAGAATTCTTGTGTCCTTAGGATTAAGTGGTCATTAAAAATGTCGCTCATGGTACGCTGATCATATAGCATAGGCAGTCGGAACTCGATCATGGATTAGGGTTGACAATCACTGGGGACCTTGTCTACTGATTCGCCCCCTGCTATGGAACCACTAAGCTGTCGCGCTACGCGGGTAGTGGCCTGCGGCATCGCCAGTACTAACAACCGCGGAAGCCGTTGTTTATCGTTCAGTATCTTCTGTTACTTTCGTAAAATTGGCAGTAATGGCACTCTTAGGTTTCTTGAGAACTGGATCTAAGTTCTGTTGTTGTGGCACTGTAAACACATTTTTCGCCTCATTGTATTTAGGCCTTTCGGTTTCGCAAAACGGGCTTTGGCAACAAGTAAAGCCGACGCAGCACGTTTTGCGGCTCCAAAAAATGCTGCCATGGAACGGTCAGATTGACGCGAGCGACGACATCCGCCGCTGCTTCGAAGCAGGGCCCAGCAGTGGTGTCCGGGCTCCATGTGCATATTCGGCACGATTAAAGACTTGATATCATAATCACTAGTGGAGTTCTTCGTGCCCGACTTTGGATTCAAAGTTCTAGAAATGAAGTCATAGAATACCGCTAATGCTATTCCAACTTTCATTTAAGACGAGGATATCAGGCAGATCAAGCTTGTTTATGGTCAAAGTCAAGAGCTGTTGTAAGTAGGTCCTAAGGAAATGTCCCCATTAGAGGTGTAAATTTAGCCTTTGCTTATGTTTGGAAGCCCATTTGACGGTCTGACCTTTGCTTTCCCGTAACTTTCAGAACGGAGCTTGCCCTCTTGTACAATGATCGAAATGTCCTCGAAAGTTACCATGTCAGTGCCGTCTTCCGAATCACCAAGGAAGCGGAGTTCAACATTTTTGAAAAGATGCCAAAAGAGCAATACCAGTGAGATTTTTACCTGTTAAAAATGACTACGCATTTCCAGCTTCGATTAATTTTCTTTTTTGTGTCAACTGGCGAACAGTTATTATGCTGTTGACCACAGAAGAAGTATCTGGTGATCTAGAAAGCTTCACTGCCTGGAAAATTTATATGCACAGGGGACTTTACTAGTAAGAACAAAGCCTCAGCTTCATCATCCGTCCACTCCGTGCTGAGAGGTCGTATTAGGCCTATTTTTTCGTTTCTGTAACTGGGACACCTTCACACTTTTATCGCCAATACAAGGGAGGCGTGGATGTCTAACCCTCCAAACCTGGAAGCCTTTGTCTTGTCTGTTTTGCGGTCCAACTTTTCTCCTTAAAAATACTTTCTCGGCCATCAATATTTACGATTTTTTCCATAACAACAAATCGCATGAAAAGGCCTCATCCTCAGACTTAAGGTTGGTTCATAACTTTAGTTTGTCCACGAATGCACGTTCGGTTATTTTTACGATTAATCTATAGGACTGATGGAATCGAGGCAAGAATACTGAGTCGGAAAGTGCAGATTTATGGAACAGTAGCAGCAAGTTAAACACTTCTCATGTTTCAGTCTTACAGTTTGTACGGTTAACTGGGTCGGACCTTTCCATTAAATTCCAGAGGTGGAAACGGAAATACCTATTCCCATTTCCTAACTTTAATCCCAACCCTAGAAATACCCGCAACCATGGTCCCTCCTGGAATTAATCACAAGGCAAGCTGAAATCCGGTTGGACCTTAATTTCCATGTCCAACAGACAACTGCAGAAAAGGGTTCCGGCTAAGCAATCGGAAGTTTACGATGCAGCAATAGGAACCTAGGTTCGACCATAGTTTCTGAACTGCCGAATAATGCTCTAATTTTTGAACCACAGTATACCCCTTCCATTGAATGTTGGTGCTCTTCTCTGGATTGGCAGACCAGAACCTTTCTTATCCTCTTTAATCAGCTAAAAAAGTATAATTTGCCTTAGAAGATCAGTTGGCGAACATACATGTGCTCTAGATAAATTCTCGTCAGGCCAGCACGTTTATATGACTGCGGGATCGAAGAAAAATATGCGAATGACAGGGGAAGTCATCTATTCATGTAGGTGGAGTGTGAGAATAAAGGAAGATGGCTGTAAGAGACAGAGAGTTAAGAGGCAACAAGGATTGGGGGAGGGAAGGGAATGGCGCAGAGAGCAATCTTAGGCCATGAAAAGCGTAAAGATTGCACGCGCGTGCGACATGTTTTCGTGACCTGCTAGAAGCCACTCCTGTTATTGCTAACAGATAATGATCCAGTGGTTTGGGGCAGCTCGTCCGGAATCAACAATGCGTTCGTGATTGACCCTTCTTATACTTCTAATTTTGCCTTTTCTCAACCATGCTTGGATATTTTTGCATATTCTTTGGGATAGACGGGACTCCTACGATCAGTTTCATTTGTTCTACAGTAACCAGTAAAGGCGTAAGTGCACATTGAGGTGACCTGAGGGGACAGCATACCCTCACCTTCTCCGTGTAAAGCAGGGTTATTTGATAATAATACCCGAACTCTTGCTGCTGGGAATTTTACTGCATCAGCCTTGTCAAGACGACATTTCAGGAGTTTTCTTGCCGCGCCTCCTTGAAATGATGCCTTTCTACCGTCAGTGTGATGGGTTTTGCGAGTCTCTGGTTTGCAAAACCACCCTGAAACACTTTAACGAAGTGGAATTTCTTTTGTGCTCCCGGGTCCATGGAGGTCTACTGACCACTTCTGTTTTTCGACGGAAACGTGTATTTCCAGTTTGCTCTGAAGCTAAGGGTCTTTAATCCTCGCAGGTAACTAGAGCTCGATAAATCTTCCAGGCATAGGCAAGGGACAGTTAACCAACCGTTACTGCTCTGCTAGTTGGCGGCGCATTGTGAGAGGTTGATGCATCCCGATTGCAGACAAAACTCAACGCCCGAAAGAATTTGAGCTTGGCAGCCTAAGTGATAAGTGAGCCTGCGTCACCGGGCCCGAATTCAAACTTCAGATGTACCAACGCCCGTAGCTAGCATATTGGCAGCTTGTTGCAGCAAAATCGATTAGAAGTAGTCACGCCCACGATCCTTTCTCATCTCGGTAATATTTCTCGAAAAAGTACGCGCCCACTTACCCTTTATTTTCCTTTTAGGGAGTTCCGCGCCTCAGTCATTGAGATGGTTCTCAACACCGATATGTCACTCCATTTCTCCCAAGTAAAGA
>CACRXP010000317.1:489179-511276 GCA_902702965.1 Spirometra erinaceieuropaei | reverse complement strand
TTTAGGATGTCGTCTCCCTATTACCTTATCCTCCCGCATATCCATCTCTGCGTGTGGTTTCGCACTCCATGAGTTCTCGACAAAATTTCGATTTTTTTAAGTCCGTGGATCGTGTTCTCATCAAAACGCGAAGTTCTCCCCACAACCGCTCGGGAAAGTGGCCAAGGCCATATTGGCGCGCAGGCTCTAAATCGGCTCAGTTTCGCTAACTAGAGCCTTCCCTATTTTTTTCGGAACAGCGGAAAATTTCGCGAGGTTCAAAAATAGGCGCAATTAAGTCGGCCTCAGTTTTAGACGTACAAAAGGCCTATCCATTTAAAAATAAAAAAACATAACAGTGAAGTTTGCGTACTGTTTTGCAATACTCTCTTAGTGATATCTACATTTAAATACCTAAGAATTAGTGTAATGTCAGGTATGGCCGTTTACTAACAGCCTGCATAATGAGTAGCCATTTTAGAACGATTACCTGAGAATTCATCGTCTTTTCTATGCAGTTGCATTAGTTGGCATGCGTTTCAATAAAGGAACCAGGAGTTCTCTCGATTTTACCAAGACGGAAGTCAGAGGAATAGGTGTTTCAGTATAGTAACACGTTGCTAGGTCGATCAGAGACAAGTCACTTTAAACGGAATTGACAAATGTAATCGTAAACTCACCATTTTGTGTGTATAAAGGGATGATTTCTTCCGTGAAATTAATTGGTAATTTTTCTTTGTTATCAACTACACTGAGTTTCAGATCGGCCTCGAATTATCTCAAAATATTTCGCGATTGTCAGTTCTCAATCGACTGCCCATAGGGGGAGATTCTACGTTATGCGCTTACCAAACCCTTCAGGACAAGATAGTCCTTGGAAGAATTTACTGAAGTAGTGCGTGTCTGGGCATTTTTTCCATGCGTATGACCGTTTGGGTCATGTTTGAAGTCTCATTCAAACACGAAACGTCATTGTCGAATAAAATAACGTCTTTCGATCAATTGGAGAACTTTCTCTGATAATTTAACTTTTGAAGAGTGCTTCAACACTGCATTCCATCAACGGATATCTGCATACTTCATATTTTTTAATGCAAATCTAAGAAGATATTTGACAGTTTCGGCCGTTCCTTCAGCGTTGTTAAGAAAACATACCGATATTTTTCTACCGCAAACGGATAAATACGTCAGTTTCTCCATTTTGCGGTCCTTCTATACTATTTTAAGTGCACGACAGAATGACCAAATGAATATTGATGTTTTTCCGAAACTGTTAGTGCATTGTTCGTTTCATTTCTAAATTATGTAGACGAAGAAAGCAGACCGTGTGAAAATTAAGGTTTCATGTGCTCAAAGCTCTAAATGACTGTTCGGCAATCCGCACTTTGGTGCCAGAACATAGAATTTTCCAAACGGTGAAACAGTAACGGCCAACTTAAACGAAGGATCAGTTGTATGAATTATTGCTGCACTCAAGGGCACGAATCCCGCAGATATGCTAATCAAACCTTTAAAAATCAACAAGACGCTTGGGTTCTTAGAAATGACCCGTGCCAAAAAAACTGGTTCTAACGGTTAGCACCAGATAAACAAAATCAACTTTTAGGTGCGGTTAGTCCTATCAAGTAAAATTTCGAGAGTAAATTACTCTCCTTCAGATGTAATGCACGCTGAGATGCGCAACCGTAGATATTAGCATAGGAGACTGTCCGGATGTATTGTAACGCCCTTCTTTGTTAAACTTTTTAAAATTTTGCTTGATAAAATCGTGTAGGCACATTTTCCGTACAAGAAAGGAGAATTTACTTAAAGGGACTGGATGAATAAGCAAAATCCACAACGTTTAAGGCGTCTCAAAATTCTCATATAAGATTCTGCATTCTAGTTCCATGAGTTAGACAACGTACTGTGTAATCAAAAGCGTCGCATACGAAAAGAAAATTGTAGGCGGTAAGAAACACCTTGTCTGCTTTACATAGCACGATTCCTTAGTTTTACTGTACATCTAGCTGTTCGTGCATTTCACAGCTGTCCACAATGTCAGTATTTTTCCAACTAATACAATGTTAGGTTGTTTTAGACATTGCCTTTCGGGTGCTCAAGAATAAAACTATTATTACCTTTATCGTTCCATGCTGCCCATTAAGATTGGAACAAAGTTTCGACGATAATCAACTTGTAGGAAAAGTGTTCAAAGCCTTGAAGCCCTCGTATATTTCAGTTTTTGCAATCAGTCTACACAAACGAGGCAAGGTTCCTTCCTCAGTCCACAGAAAAACTACCGACTCCAAGCATAAGTAATGTACTTTTCTCAGAATATGTTGTCCGAATAAAATTCGAGGCACTGAACTAATTGAAGTCGCCAGGACCAGACAAGACTCCATCCAAGCTTCTCAAGGAACTTGTCCATGAGCTTTCTGTGCCTTTGTCGATGCTTTTTTGAACGTAAAATGACACTCGAACACTACCTACCGGTTGGAATCTGGCGCACATTACTCTGCTATACGAAGGAGGTATCAGGACATCGAGGAAAAATAACCGGCCCATTAGCTTGACATGTATTCACTGCAAAGTAATGGAAAGGATCATAAAGAGTGCATTGATGCATTTCCTGGTCGTTCACGTCTTACTATCGAACTGCCAACATGGGCTACAAAAAGGAAGATCCTACAACGCCAACTTGCTGCAATCTCTCCAGAGCGTGACCCGAGCTCTCGACGACAGGCACGCGGTCTACATTGACCTCCAGAGGACGTTTGACTCTGTGCCCCACCAGAGACTGTTACACAAACTGAAAAAAATAGGGATCGAAAACATCCTTGTGGGTCGACACCAGGTTGTATGCATCGGTCAAGAGAAATCAGATCCTGCTGTCGTCGAGAATTGTGTTCCCAGGAGGTCAGTACTAGGACTCAGTTTGCTCCTAATATACGTGGACAATTGCGAAAGAGCTTTGGACTAAGAAGTAGCAATGTTTGCAGACGACGTGAAGATATAGAGTGCAGTTTGGGGTCTCGCCGACTGCAGATGAACCCAAATCGTTTGGAGGAGTGGTCCAACCGTTGGCTCTTGCGGTTCAACGTTGAAAAGTGCAGCATACGTCGCCTAGGCAACGCAGCCGGACTTGCCAGCACACCAAACTACTTTCTGGACTGTGCAGCATTACGAGACGTCGAGGCCAGAAAGGGCCTCCGTGTGCTGACAACGAACTCCCCAAAACCACCAAGTCATTGTTTAAGAGTGGCAAAAAACGCAATGTCCGTACCGTGTCTTTTGAATTCGATTTGAAAGTTTCGACCTCCGAGGGATTCACCTTTTTCGAGACTCCTGCGCACTGGACGTCCTGACGACCTATCAAAATAAAGAAGTCGATCCTTCTTAGCAATACCTCGATTCTCGCAGGGTTGCAACAAAACTTTCTTTAGAGAAACCTATCTCCTTCCGACCACATCTCTGAAAACAATACCGTGAGATTCTCCAAGAACAAGAACGGCTGGATCGTTTGCTGTTTATTCCATACCATTGGGCTGGCTTAAAATCGTTTCCATACCGTTAAAAACGTTTTAAGTTTGCTGACTTAATAAAGACAGTCAATCAGTGGTCCTCCAGACATTGGGCTGTAATTCCGTCTGGAGCCGGGTCGATCCTAGGCACAAGAGTGACACTGAAAGTGTCGCTACCACTGGGCTACTGGCGCGCAACAGATGGCTTGACAGAAACGGCAGAATAGCCGTAAGACGTTGTATAACTGACTACTGCGATAAGTCCCCTGCTGTCAAATCACCTCTTTTCAAACGCGCAACGAGTTCGATAACTTTATTGGATGTCACATTTGTAAACGACACCTATGTTTCATTTTTCGGACTTCTTCGGAAAATACTGGAGATGGAGGAGGATATAAGGAGTCTAAGAAGTGAGATGGAGAATCTGACGAAACTTCTTTACAATTCACCCGAAAGGAGAGAGACTGCGATGTCGGAAATTCAGAAGATAGTCGGAAAAAATACCAATACAACTTCAGCAACTGTATTAACCCCTGAAATGAAGACAGCCCGTCCATGGACGTAATCACAACCAAGAATCTGTCTCATGTGCGAGAGAGAAGTGACCAAACGGGATCTCAAAAAAAACGAGAAGACCTCTCGAAGCATCCCAAGAGACCAGCTAGGTCAGAACGTCAGCATGAGAGCAGTGTTCATACACAGTGCAAGCAAATGCTACACTGCCAAAAGAGGTACCACATGACCAAGAAGCCTCCATAAATGAGGAGCCCTGCGGTAGCTATACCATAGCAACTGCCGTGTAAATTGGACAGTGATAACAATAAAAATTGCGCCATGAAGACTCTGCATATAAAAATAAACGACAAGGTCCTTAACTTGATCGCATCAAATACATCGTCCTAAAGTGTATGCCCGAGTCTTCTTCAAACATTTCAAAGAAGAGATTAAATCATGGTTTATAATTATTCCAGCAATACTTCAAATCCCTATTACAAGAGAAAGAGAACATCACCTTCCTGAAATCCTTCAGAATAGGGCCAATTAAGGATTCGAAGGGCGAGTCGAGCCATCACAGACCATTAAATACTGTTCTCGAAAGTGAGGAATGAGTTCTTCTGCTTCTGAATAGGAAACCAGCACTCCAGGATGTACATCCAATAATTTTTTAAACGAGATTTCTCACCAGCCGAACGGGAGAAATGGAGAGAACTCAAGACAGAATTTCTCAGAAGATACAGTTCCGGTGAGAAAAACTTAATAATATTGCATGGGAAATCGTGGATGTTCGGAGCTCATTCCTCTAGAGAAAAAGAATAACACTGAGTAATGTGAGCAACCAGATTATAGGGGAAGAACTCTCCCACCTGCTAAACCGGCCAGAGAAAATGAAGATCAGCAAACTAACATCCAGTTCGATCAAACTCACACTAAATATCTAGCAACTTCAACCCAAAAATCTTTCGAGAACTTGTCCGGAATAATCTCTGCATTCTTTATGCAAATGCTCAGAGTTTGTTCCAGAAGACAGATAAGATGAATATCAGATACGCAGCCGGATGCCATTTCTATCACAGAGACATGGTTCCAGTCAGAAGTCTTGGATGCAGAAATTGCACTCGATGAATACCATTTTTTCGCCGAGACAGACTGCATAAAAGGAGGACAATTAGCTATTTATGCCAGTAGAGAAATCGTCGCGTCAGTACACAAAACTCGTTGCTCCCGCAGCCATGAAACACTGTGGTTAAAAGTAAGGATGTGTGGTGCACCTAATTTGAATTTCCTTACCGTATACAGTCCGCCCAAAAAGACTCCCGAGGTTGAATAGGCGATGTTTAGGTTAATTAAAGAGGTGACATAAAACCAAGAGGTACTGATAAACAGAGACTTCAACGCATCGATGGTCGACTGGAACAATTTATTAGTAAGTGGTTTTCAAAATTACTTTGATTTCAGGCTTTTGAAACTAACGACTGATCTCTTTCTAGTACAGAATGTCACGTTTCAAACCAGGACTAGAGACTACTAGAGTGAAAATTGCCTGAATCTCGTCCTTACAAAAAGCCGTCAGCGCTGGCGAACCCCGGTCCATAGCCCCGCTCGGTAAGAGTGACCATGTCATGCTGTTTTGGGTATACCGCCTATGCAGCCAACAAATGGATACGAATGACTCTTGGCTGAATTTATAATGAGGAGACTTTTCCGCCATGAGAAGTGAATTATCGGTATTGGGCTGGCATGCCGTTCTTACCGGATATCCAGATGTTGATTGGAACACACTTAAAGGAGTTGTAACTGACGTTACGTATCAAAACCATCCGACGAAGAGAGTCAAAAGACCAATCTTTCTGCCTGAATATCGCGGGGTACAAAGAGAGGAGAAAACTGGGAGAATAAACTATAGAGAAGGTATATAAAAACAGAACAAACTCCCCATTTGAGCCGTTTCGCCAAAAGCGAAACGCGGTAAGGTCGAATATCTGCAGGTCGTGGAAGGAGTATAAAATACGAGTTATGGAACGGGTTTTCGGCAAGCGGCAATATTCTTCAGTTACATCAACAACAGGCTAAAGAACGAATTGACGGTCTCGTGTTAAAAGGAGAAAACAATCCAGTATAATTCAGTATATATGAGGGAAAGAGCCAGAGCCTTGGAAACCCCTATTTACAGATAGACGTATGAAAAAAACATGCAGATATTTACATAGCAGTTATACCAGTCATTGACATTATGTAAATGTTTGACCAACAGGCATAAATTTATCTAGTCTTCTTTTGAAAGTCTCGACGTTTTCCGCTAAGACACCGGAGTTCAGCAATTTGTTCCATTCCTCAACCAGGCGGCGGTAGAAAAATTTGGCCTGCAACTCGAATTTGGCATATTTCGTCTTCAATTTGTATTGGTGCCCTCGAAGATTTGTCGTCCGCGCCAGTTCAAAGAAATCGTCAAACTGAAGAGCACAGTCTAGCCCTCGGATGATCCTGAAGTATATGATCATATCCCCTCTGTACTGCCTATAAGAGAGAGGAAATATTTTAAGCTTTTCCAGCCGTCTCTCATAAGGTAAGTTACTTAATCCGACGACCAGCTTGGTCGCTCTTCGTTGTACGTTCTCCATTAGGGCGTAATCTTTTTTCGTCCAGGGACACCATGCCTGGACACAATATTCCAACATTGGTCGAAAGTATGCGCCAAATACTCGGTCGAAAATTTCTTCATCAAAATTGACGAAGGATCTTCTAATTGCGCCTAGGATACCCATAGCTTTCTTTGATACCTTTGCGCAGTGAGACGATGGTTTGAGAGTTGACGTCATCCACACACCAACGTCTCTTAACTCGTTGACTGATTCGAGTTGGTGACCTCCTATGACGATATCATCGAAAATGACGCTAAGGCAGAACATCTTAGCCGGTTTTTCGCATCTGTTTTCACCTAGAAAACAGACTTTGACGAGGCTTGATTACCTACTGGAACAATCGACAAGATAGTGGAAAACATCGACTTCACGGAAGAAGATGTGGGAATGGAACTCCTAGCACTTGGTGAGTGTAAGTCTCCGGGTCGGACCAGATACCGGCAAAAGTTCTAGGAGAGCTGGTTTCCGAACTCATAAGACCGTTTTTCCCTGCTTTCCAATCGTCCTTTGACCGAGGTATCCTCCCCTCTGTTTGTAAATTGGCGAATATATACCCCATTCGCAAAGGTAGATCTAGAACAAGGGCAAACAATTATCGGCCGGTGAGGCTAACGGGAATTTGTTGCAGTTTTAGAGGGAACAGACAAAATGCCATTAAGAAGTTCCTTGAAGAAAAGAACTTCTTTAATAGTTCCCAATATGTCTTTTAACGAAGTCACTCCTATCTAACAGATGCGCTCTATTCAATGGAACAGTGGTCCCGCTCGTAAGATGAAGGAATAAGGGTCGATATCGTTTACATCGATGTCAAGAGGCCCTTTGATAGTGTTCCATACCACCGGTTACAGTACAAAGTCCGAGAGTCAGGGATAAAGCGGAACATACTAAACTGGGTAAAGGACTTTCTGACCTTCCGATCACATTCTGTGTGTACTGGCAGTGCGAAGTCAACGCCAGTGCCAGTTGTGAGTGGGGTTCCTCAGGGCTCTGTGCCCGAACCGGTGGTGTTTTTACTGTCTTTCAACGGCTGTGTGAATGGACTGGACTGCAATAGAGGAACGGTTGCCGATGACATCAGGTTATGGCGAGCGACCAACGGGGGGAATGATGAACGGACCCTGAAAGAAGGACTGGACCGCCTGTGCGACTGGTCCGACAAATGACTGCTAAAATTTAACCTTGAGAAGTGCACCACACTGCGATTCAAAACGAATGGAAGAGCTGATCGAGTGGATCACCATTATCTGCTTGACGGAAGGTGCCTTTCAAATGTAACTGAACAAAAAATCTTGCGATCAACATTTAGTCGAGTCTTAAGCCCTACTCTCAATGCACCTTGGCGGGGCAAAAGGGCAACCGTTGTTGTCGTTGCCATTAAAAGAACTTAGATGGATGTAGACAAAACGTTATTCGAAAATATACGGGGCGTTCATTCGTTCGCATCTGGAACACTTAATCAAGCGTGGCGCCCGTAACTGAAAAAAGACTATAAGTTGCCAGAAAGAGTTCAGAAGAGAGCAACAAAAGTTGTGAGAGGCCTCAAGACTTTACCTTACAACTGAAAACTTGATGAGCCTAATTTATTTCCTATTAAATACTGGCAGATCCGAGGATGTTTCATACAGGCGTACCGGATTTTAAGGAACTGGGACTGTGCGCTACACTTCGATTATTTCTTCACGTTGGCCACAACAGCAAGCCTGCGCTAGAACTCTTTTAGATTTCGGGAATTCCGATGCCGCCTGGAAGTTCGCAGGTACTCTTTTTCACAGCGAGTCGTCGATGTGTAGAGCGGCCTTCCCGAGGACGTGATAATGGCGGATTCCACGGAGATGTTTAAACAAAGATTAGATGTGCGTAAAGATTCGAGGTCCAGACATGTAGCACGTTCATCATCTCTTAAAAAGACGAAGAAGAAGAGAGGGTGAATTCATGGACCATATTGTATTCGAACTGGCGTTTCGGAAACTTCCTCGTTTCCATCATCAGAGTAGCGTACTTGCTGCTTCTGCCGGTGTTCATACTTGCCGCTTGCCTCATATTATAGGCGTGCTCGACGCACGAACTTTGACCTGCCTGTTCGCCGCTGACTGTCTTAGACATCCCGGGGGTCTGACCCCTGACAGGCCTGCGTGACCTTTGTTCCCTTCGGGGTCGACACAATTGTAGTCAAATCGACGTGCGCTTGGCCTCTCCCAAGTCAGCCGGTGGACTGATCGGTCGTTGCTATTCAGTTGAACAGCATTCAGCTTCGCGAGCGCATCGGTAAGGCAGTGTTCGGCGTTGGTCACATGACCTCTGGCCACCAAATCCGCTCATTTCCGAGAGCGTTGGCTCTCGGTTCTGCGTGCTCGCCTTCCTTACTGGTCCTGTCCGGACTGGCCCGAGTCTTGTATGTAGCGTCCGATAGGAAGGATGTAGATCTATAACCCGGTTGATTGTGCCAGTCGAGGAACAACTTTCGAGCACCAGTCTGGCCATCTCCTCATTGGCTCGATCAATTACCCTCGATTTTTCAAAGGCAAAATCGTTGTTCAACTCTCGTATGTGACCATAGACCTTGCGGTTGATTTCAAGTTGGTGTTCGTCCACTCTTGTATCTAGGCGTCGGCCCGTTTCACCAACATACCTCGCATTGCAATTTTGGCATGGTATGCGTGGACCATCGCCGACTGTTCTGTTGTTAGTACCGGGTTTTGGGCTTCATGGTTTGCTATTTGATGGTGCATTCTGGTTTATGAGCCATGCCAAACCCAAATGGTTTCAGGAGTCTCGACGTCGCCTCGGATACGTTTTCCACATAGGATATTGAGAGCCAGAACTTGGGCTTTTCTCAACTCGACCGTTCAAAATGAGGATTTCGGAGGCTATTGCGTATAATGAACTTCGGGTAGCCGTTGGCTTTAAAAAATAATAATTATAATTTTCTATTAAATACCCGTCGGGGTCCCATCACAGCAAGTAAAACTAAATTTACATGCGAATTTTAGACGAGGTAGGCAGAATCTGTACAACATGCAACTCATAGTTTCTGAATTAGTGGTCCGTTACGATAGATGATAAGCGACAGGTGAAAAATAAACTCCACCCAAAACTTTAAAAATTACTGGATTAATTTTATAGAAAGAGTAAAACCCTCAATAAAAACTAATAAAAAGAAAATGCGGGCAGGACTGGCCTGTATGTGGCGGTATATAACGGATTATAATCGGACATCGGCAGGGAAAAAATAAATGCCAGCCTTCATTATAATCAGGCATCGTCAGGGCAGATATAAATGTCTGCATTGAGGAGTACTTATACGGGTTGGACATGACTGGTCTGCATGTGGCAGTACATACGGGATTCAGAACTGACATCGTCAAGCAGAGTTGATACGCCGGATGAGACTTCGCGTCAAAGAGGCCAGACGAGGGGATCCCAAACGCGATCGGCCACAGCACGCTTCGAGCCCAGCCGAGGAGTGGGGAAGATAGGTACGACCAAACTACTAGTAGACGGTGAATACTGAGGGTTCCGCCGTGAGCGTCGACAGACCGCATGAGGTCGGAATGCGGGAGATGACATCAAGAACCGCGAAAATTGTCGTTATGGGGGAGGAGTGATAGCAATGGATTTAGAACCCAATTCAAAACAGGAGTTTCTAATGATATAATAAAGGGTTACCACTTGATCTACCACTAAATCCCAGGAGGACCCTTCTCGAAATCAAGATGCTGAGTGTTCGGGAATGAGACCGTTTACAGTGCCTTTCTGCTTTCCAGTGTAAGATGTTTGCGTAATTACGACTTCAGTACCAGCAACTTGGGCTATGACCTAATTTCTGGCGGAAGATTATTCCAAAGGAAGACATATTTGGAAGGATAAAAGAGGGAACGCTTAGATGTAGTGCAAAGAGGTGGCGGATTCACCATGGAGGAGTTGCGCGTGGCATAAGACCGATCTCCCGGAGTAAGAGTGTCAATGAGAGGAAGAATGGAGCTAGAGTTGATGCGAAAAAGGAGGCAAAGGCCAGTTTCGAGTCTTCTAACCCACAAAAACTTCATGTTCGCCAGCTGACATCTCTGCTTATAAGAAATACCGGACGAAGCTTGGGATAACAGTTTCCGAGTGAAAACCCTCTGAACATTTACGATCTTCTATCGGTCACGGACGTTCATAAAACCAAAGAAAGGACAGCAGTATTCTAGGACTGGAAGAATAAACACTTGATAAAGTCTTAGCTTCATTTCAGGAAGGAAAAAATTATGCGATATGAAACCACATATCTGCACGGCTTTGGCAGAGATTAGATCTGCATGAGGTGATAAAGCAAGCTTGTTTGTATAACTAAGACCTAGGTTCTTTATAGTGAGGCATTCTGAGAGTGGGTTATTCTGAAAAAATTATGGCCCTAGGAAGTTTGGCGGGACCAAAAGACATGAAACTACAGTTGGATAATGAAAACTTCATCTGCCATGCTGACCCCATCTGCTTAAGCATAGTAAATCGGCATTAATTTTTTCCACACAAAAGTTTGCGGTGTTCTTAAAATATGAGTAAACGCACTTGAGGTCGTCGGCATAAGTAAAAGTTTGCGAATTACCGATTTCAGTCGAAATATCATTGATGTAAAGAAGGAAGATTAGCGGACCCAGAACCGTAAGTTGAGGCATGCTACTCGTGATCGAGTGAGGTGTCGAGTAGCTATTACCGACCATGACTTTCTGATATCGGTTGGACAGATGGGACCTGATGAAGTCGAGTATAGGCGCCCGGATGCCGAATGCTTCCAATTTTACTAAAAGACTTCTATGGGGCACCTTGTCAAAGGCTTTGCTAAGATCAAAGTAGATAACTACCACTGACTGCCGCTCATTACGAAGAGAAGTGAATAGATCAAGAAATGCCAAGAGGCGAGTTTTACAGGCTCGTTCATGCTGACTAAAGCTCAGAAACCGATTAGCTAGACAGAAGTCAAGAACTTCATTAAAAATTATTCTTTCAAGACGCTTTGCTATAGACGGCGTTTTCCGCACGCCCCGATAGTTATTAACATTGCAAATACGGCACTCAAAGAATTACGCCTATTTCCGTGAATAAACTGAACTGAACTGAGTGTTGGACCGAGATCCTGACTTGAAGACGGGAATGATAATTGACGTTTCCCATGTTTCAGGAAAGAATTCTTTTGAAATATAAGCCGAGAATAAATGACTAAACAATATGGGAAGGACGGACGCTTGTTTAATAATCGAATTTGGAATCCCGTCCGTTCCTGAGCAGTGTGAGTATTTCAAACGACTTATGTGTTTCTTAATGAGTGTCCTGTCGGAACGTGAGCGAAAGAAAGGGACTGTTTCAGTCAGTATCAGTCAGTATATTTGGAGTAAACGACAGAAGCCCTGAAAACTCCATTTAGAGGGTACAGGTATAAGGGAAAATAGGTAAATTGCAAAGCTTGTAGTTTTAGTAAGGAGAATTCATAAAACTAATAATGTAACATAAAGGCGAAAGTTGTTTTATAATCGCGAAATAATTGCGAAAAACTTTGTTCACCGCATTCGGACTGTGAAAATTTCAATATGGGCTAAGTTTGGAGCACAAAATAGGATCTGTTGAAATCTTGTTAGTAGTATATTTATAGTCATTTCAGTAATCCATTAGATCAGGCTTCGGCAGTTTGGGTTGCCTTTCAGCAGGTAAGCATCCAGTTGTCTCTTGAACACGTCCACGGTAGGGGAATTAACAACAAACTCCGGCAAAGAGTTCCATTGGCGAATGACCCTCTGTGAGAAAAACGAAGAGCGTTGATTTGTGTGGCACAGTTCCCTTTTAAGCTGGTAATCATGTCGTCTGAGATTGGACTTGGGTGCCATTTCAAAAAACATTTCCCAGTCGACAACCAGATTAAGTCCTTTTACCAACTGGAACGTTGCTATGAGGTCACATCTGTCCTGCCTGTAGTGGAGGGGATAGAGGTTCAAGGCCGTCAGGCGCTGCTCATACGTGAAGTTTTTGAGGCCATGAGCAGCCTTTGTAGCACGCCGTTGTACACCTTCAAGGATATTCATATCCTTCCGAAGCCACGGCCGCCAAGCCTGTACCGCATATTCCAGGTGCGGCCACACGAATGTTCCGTATACTTTGCTAAAAACATCTTTATTCAGGTGTATAAACGTTCTGCCTATAGCGCTCATAACGGACATTGCTCGCGCAGCGACTTTAGAACACTGCGTGGTGACGCTTAGATCGTCTTTAATGAACACACCGAGTTTTTTTGCACATCTACGGTTTTAAGTGGTTGATTGTCCAGGAGATACTGTCGTGGGGTTGCATTTGTTCTTCGCCTCGCTGATACTACGTGCATTACTGCACATTTTTTGACGTTGAATTTCATGCACCATTTCTCGCTCCATGCGTGCAAATTCTCTACGTCCTTTTGTAGTATCTTGACGTCATCTTCATTTTTTATCGCTCTCCAAAGTTTAAGATCGTCTGCAAAGAGCGCTATTTCCGATTTCACTTCCCCTACTAGGTCATTTACGTAGATAATGAATAGGAGCGGCCCAAGAACTGACCCCTGTGGGACTCCACTCGTAACAGGTGCCCATTCTGAGCAGTAGCCGCCCGCAGTGACTTTTTGTCGCCGTCCGTTTAGGAAATCTTGAATCCAGTTCAGAAGATTTCATCTTATCCCTACTTCTGACAACTTTTGAATTATGCGCTTATGTGGGACGCAATCGAACGCCTTGCTGAAGTCGAAGTAAATGACATCAACTGGATGTCCTTCATCCATGGCCTTTGACCAGTGTTCGAGTGACGAAAGCAGGTTTGTAAGGCACGACCGCTTTTCGCAGAAGCCATGCTGAACTGAGGCGATGTGACAGCGGAAAGTATCGAGTGATGTAATAGATTTTTTAACTACTTTTTCCATCAGTTTGCAGCAAATGCATGTCAAACTAACCGGCCGGTAGTTCGTGGGACATAGCCGTGATCCTCCCTTGTGGATAGGTACGACGTTTGCCAACTTCCATGTGTCAGGTAGTTTGCCAGCTTCCAGCGATTTTTGGGAGATTATAGAAAGTGGCTCTGCTAATTCTTCGGCTAGCTGACGCAGGAGTACACCTGGGATCTCATGTGGTCCAGTAGACTTGGCCGGATGCAGCTTATTTAGCTCTGCTAAAACTAACTGCGGAGTAAAAAATACTGTGCTTATAAGTGGTTGGTTGGCGGGCAGTGGAAGAGAACAGGACTGGAGGGGTGGTTCCGTGGTGAAGACACTTTGGAAAAACTCGGAAAGAAGCTGGGCTTTTAGAAGGCCAGCGCTCACAATTCGGTCATTTTTGTCCTTTAAGGTTGCCAGATGGTCCCGGTTTTTCGTAATGCTCCTGATATATGCATAGAACGCTTTAGGTTTTTGCTGCGCCTCTTCTAGGAGCTTCAGTTCATAAGAAGCTCGTACTTCTCCGATGAGTCTTTTACATAAGGTTCGTAGTTGTCTGAATTCTTTAAGTTTTTCCGGGTTCTCCGTTTGTAAGTAGATCGGACAAAGTATTAAGGTGTTTTGCAAAGAAAGCACTAAACAACTCCGCCATGTCAGTGTCCTCGATAAGGAAGACTTTGTTATCATTTAGCAGGGGTGGAAGTTCGTGACCACGCTTAGAGGAGGACCAATGACGGCAGATGTAAGCGACGGATTTGCCAGGGTTCGAATCACTGAGGACAAGTGATTCTCTTTGCATGTCGCGCGTTTATCGCATCCATGAGGCCATCTCAAAAATCTCTGTCGTTCTAAGATGAACTGACAAGGAAGTAGTGGACGGGTCACGCAGCTGCCGTCTGCAATTTTTTTAGTCTTTTGTGAAGAAAATGCGGAACAAAGGAATCTGTGCGATAAGGCTCAAAATATCTTCGCGGCACAAACTCTAAGATGTCCTTGGAACCATTGAGCATGACGTCAGGAAGAATGGCTTCATAACTACAGGAGAGGAAGCCACACCAACCCAAAGATATAATTTAGTTATCTATTAAGTCGTTATTTACGAAATCGTAGTTTATGTAAGTCCGAACGGTGCTGGTCTTTTTTGAAAAGGCAAGCAGTAGGCAACAGTTAATCAATACGTGGTCACTGTCAAAGAGGTCATTCTTGAAAGCAACAAAAAGAGGAGCAATGTCATTGGTAAAGATTAGGTCTGGAATGTGGTTCTCTCTTGTTGGGGTGCGCACAAGTTGGAACCAGTTAGAAAAATTGACGATGTCTTGAAAGGGCTGGAATCTAGGTGGAAAGTTATTAGAAGGTCAGTCTATTTCAGGAATGTCAAAATCCCCAGTGATTATATTAACATCGAAAGCAGCTTCCAAAATTAATTTAAAGTTTTCACAGAGTTGTGAATCATCACTGCTAAAGAATTTGGGGAATTGTAGATACAGCCAATAATTGCCTTTCCTTGCGGTGAGAGAATAACAGATGCAAAGCAGAAGTTTCCGTGAATGAGGAAACATCCACGTAATAGGGAGAGTGCTTAAGGTAGCATCTAGGATAAAGAAGACAACCGCCCACACGTCTAGTCGTGCGGTCTTGACGGTAAAAATCGAAGTCATCTATGAGAAGGGCAGAGTCAGAAATTAGAGAATGGGTCCAAGATTCCGTTGCACATATAATATCAGGCGTCATTTCGAGAGCAACGACTCTGATTTGGGCCATCTTGATTATGACAGACCTGGCATTCAATAATATAATATCCAATGTGTTTCGAACAACAATGCTATTGTCGACGGTATTCAGAAAAATTTGGAGACGGATATGTTAGGTGTGAATTATGATGCTTCGAGAATAAGTGCCGGTTAGTCTAGAGTAAATGACGTAGGGTTAGTCAGCAAGAGAAGGGTGAGTATGAGACCTAAAGGATGTGGGGATATGGGTTTTGAACATTAGAATGTTAGGGAAGTTAGAACATGGATAGGCTTTTTGGTAGTTAAATTGTGGAGAAAGTGGAGGAGGAGGGAGCCTAGAAGAAAAGTAGAGGCTGGTGGGGAGGGTAAGCAGCTATAATAATAAACGGGTGGGAAACCAAGTCTAGGTTGGAAGTCAAAGGAGGTAGGTTGACTTACCTGAGAGCGATTGGCCTTAGTTGGTGGGAAGCCCGAACTAGGTTGGGGCATAAATGACTTAGGGCAATTCATGTATAAATTATTTGCTGGATATATAATAGGGCTTTGATAAGTAACCGATACGCAGGACAAAGAATTATTTGGGGATATAATTGGAGCTGGGGGTTTGTAGAAGTGCTGGGCTAAAAAGACTTGGTAGATCTAAGAGAAGGCTTGTAAGAGGGCTTGTAAGTAATTCACCTCCTCCTTCCTCCAAGTGTCGTCGCTACAGTGCGTTTGAACGCACTGAAAGAGAGTTCTGACAAAACTGTTTTTATGAGCAACAGAGTGGTTGCATCGGAAGTGGAGGATGTACATTTGAAGTATATTTGCTTGAAAAATGGCGTTTGGTTGGATAGAACAGGTCCGTTATACCAAACCGACTCCTTGTATACAGCTACCGCTAATGCTGATGATTGTCATTTCATTTTACCGTGATCGCCCACAACTGAGTGTTCTTAGGTTTTGGCACGGAAGTTTTGAGGACAATGCTCCGAAAATGCATATATTACCCATAAAACATAGTACCGTGTTTATTTAAAGTCATATATTACATGCACAGTTTTCAATAAGGTTTTCAGAAGTATTGCCTTTTATTCTTCAAATATACTGAACTAACTTGACTTGTACGTCAACAAACGTGCGTTTATGAATTTTGAAGAAGACGCTTTATCAAAATCCTGCGGAACATTCGTGCGTCCGCACTGGAAATATAGCGCACAAGCCTGGAGTGCGTGAGCAGTTCAAGATCGAAATTGCCTAGAAAGAGTTCCGGACAGAGTCATGAAGATGGTTTGGGGCAAAGCTCGTTTCCCTGTGCTACCCTCTTAATAAGTCTGAACCTCTTCTCCTTGAGATATAGGCAACTTTGCCATGGAATGCCGTTCCTGCAGATGCTGTGATGTCACCATAGATACGAAGTTTTAAAACAGCCTTGACATATCTGTGTTGCGAAATGACACCTAGTTTTACGTTGTAAATAGGGTACTCAAAGGCTTACGCCCATTTCCCTCAATAAAGTGAACTGAACAGGAATTATGCCTATCTGCAGTGTGCATTCATGATTTTTGCATTTTTAAAAATATCCACTCCACCTTTCGACTTTAAGGTAACTGAAATATTCGCGGCATACGTCCGCTGATTCTTCCCCCAACCGGTAGTTTCTTCCATCAATAAAGCCCACTAGAGTCATATCCAACATGTCCAGGGCGTACCGCGAACTATTTCCCCGTTTGACGAGCAAAACGTCCTACGCACAAGTCGCGCTAACGTCACGATAGTCACTGCCACCCTCAATAACGATCAGGTCTCATAGTCGATCGTTACTCATCGGATGACGTTTACACTCCTTGATCTGTAATCGGAAGGCTCGAGTTCACTGGCTAAAGCTAAAAGGCTCGGTGACTATTGACTCTCGTAAACAATTTTGCCACTGAAAACTGCTTACTACCGTATTTCTTAGCTGTCCAGTATCCAAAAGTATTTGTTAAAGCTTAGCCAACTGTGGACATCGTTGAAAGAAAAATTCACAGAAACCCGAATAACAGGAATGTCCATAATGTTAAATGTGAATGTTGGTCAGATGGGGGATAGACATTCAAATGCCGTCCATGTTCGTGAAACTTGTACCCATTCCAAATCTCAAACCGCTTTCAAAGGAATACTCTCAAGTTTGTAAGGATGGGCAAGCGCAGAGCGAGAATGAGTGTTGAAGGTGCCAGGCAAATCGCTCAGATCAGAACAGAAAAGAAATTTGTACATATTGGGGGGAAATTTCCAACAAAGAGGACTGAGACAGAGCCGCGACATGACGTCTTATTTAGTTTAATGGCCTGGACCTTATTCAGTAGTTGTGTTCACCGTTGGCGAGCGTTAATGCGACTCCGTGTGGTCTAGAGCCCACTGTTCATGTGTACTGTCGTGAACAAACTAAGCAAGTTTACTGTCCTTAGGGCGACTCCCACAAGCGCAGAACACTCACAGAGAAATTGTAGTTTGGACGAACCAATCGGGCAAAATCTATTTTCCCTGAAATTCGGGCGGAAGTGGAAATTCTAGGAAAACTTCGGATATTGCGAAGACACCAACAGAAAAATTTAGATAGTCGTCTATCAGAATTGCAACATATCTAGCGAACAGCCCCCCGAGAGAATCCGAAAACATTTGTTGGAGAGCTGAAACCATCAAAAAGTTTTCTGGGGTGGACTGCCGCTCTTTGCGATATGGTGTCTGGATAATGCTTTCCTTTTGTGGACCACTCAAGACTTCAACAAGTAGATTAAATTTGTTTTCCGCATACGTTATGGCCGGCCGTGCCCGCAACATTGCCCACACGCATAGTACAGATCCCACGGGCGTTTCTAAAGCTATTGTATTACCGTCTGCATTTATCACTTGTTTTGGGACAATCATGCAGAGCTGCATCAGACTGTGGGATAGTATAAAAAGACAATAATGATAGAATTAACGAGTGAAGTATTTGACTGGTGACTTAAGTATACAGTGAATTTTCTACGGATCTTTTCACGTTGCCAAGTAGTTGTGCAGTAGTTTTTTCATGAGCCTAACTGCGTAAGGTAACATTCAACGTGGTCACAAAAAGAACCATAAAATCTGCCTTTACGTACATTTTAAAAGGTATAATAGGGCTTGTCATCGTCCTCTATTGTTCTGGCTGCTTCCACTTGCATGCCGGTGCAGAACACAACATTACCTATTCTGGGTGTCATATAGGTGGACATTCTACCGGAAAATTAAAAAAAAAGAATATACAAGAGTTGCTATTCCTCATAAAGTTCTTTTGCTTGTCGAATGAGTGGCCACAAAAGAGTTTTGCACTCACGACGCCTGTGAGCGAGTAAATTGATAATTAAAGTAGTGAAATTGTCCGCGGTTGATTTGAAAGAGTAAAGTTGGTAAGGTATCCGGTGTTGTTCTCGGGATGTCGGAGTTCACTTCTGCAAGAAATGTGTCCAGTCTCCTCGAAAAGGTATTTGCACGTTTCCCTTTTGCCTTTACATTTTAGATGGTGGCGAGCGATTCTGATATCCGGTTTATGGCACTTAATGACATGATAAATGAATTGCAAAATGGAACTCTTTATCTTGATCCGGAAAATGAGCAATCCGTAATTTCTTGCCTTGACTTATGACACGACCTAAAGATTGTAAGAGCTGTCTTGAACTTGTTACGAGATAAGAGTGGAGAGGTTCAGAGTCTCTCCGTAACTGCGTAAGTTTTGTTATTTGCATTAACCTTGTCTAGTCTTTCACTTATCACAAAAGCCGTATCAAATCAGGAAATCTCCCGTATTATATCCGACCTCGTATCCTCGATGGCTAACGGCGAAACTGGTCAAACGCGGAGCATATGTGGCATTGGTATGTCATATGCCATGTGATGGAGGAACTGTCAATTAACCCGCATTAGAAGCTTACCTCCATATTTTCAAAACGTGTTATATGACATAATGCATCAAGAGCTTTTGTAGCATTAGCACTAGGACCATACCTGCTTATAGGCAGCAACATTCAGAGCCAAGTAAGGCACTATATCGTTTATCAATTGTCTTACGCTTGTATTCCCTTGCCTTTTATCCTCCCGTTATAAGGTTTTAGTAGTATCAAGTATTTTGCGCGCATATAGGAAATTTTCAGCATAGCGTTATGCCCCCAGATTCCGCGCATCTCAGGCTATCTCCACAGGATTTGTAAATGTATATACTATGGGTTACTTTGTGCTACACCGGAATTTGTCACTCTGGCCAGTTAGTACAGGCGTGTGGAACGACTACAATGACAGCGAAAGCCTTCTTGCTTTTATTATCTTCGTCTTCCCCAGGTCTTAAGTCGGTTATCAACGCCCTTCAACCATCAAACCCATCCGTGATTGAGTTGGTCTCCCAGGAGTCTGTTAAACCGCTAGTCCTAATGATTGGTCGGCATCCCGACATGACGGTTCGCATCGAGGCCTGTGAAATCCTGTCCGCAATTTTAACAAGGTAATTTGACAAATCAGCAGCCGCTTGTCTTACATTAAAAAATTAATGCCAGGAGATGTCCCCGTCATTGTTCTTAAAGGTCATATTTTTGCTTATTATTGTTGGAGTAAAAATACAGGCAAAAGTTTTTCCTATGTTCCTGATCTTTCTTGAGGAGCTCTTACCGCATGCAACCTAAAAAGACGCTTGACAGACTCGGGACGTTAATTTGATCTACAGGCTTTCATTGGAAACAGAAGAGAGGCCGGGGAAGAGTTTACAGTCAGCCCCCGGTATTCGCTGGGGTTATAAACCTCAGCTACTCTCGAATACCTTAGATCTCTCTAAAACGTTTATAACCGCCTATTTCAATATTCAAACATCAAATACACCTTAGACTATCACCCTAAGACACTTTGATGTTATTTGCTGTTTACATTAGTACTAATATTTGAAGATTAAATAACTTTGTATCATGAAAAAATGCACCTAGTCACACAAATAAAGGAAAATAATTAGCGAATATCGTAGAAACTGTCTGCAAAAAAAATCTGCGAATGCCCAAGGGTCAACTTTTATTTGTTCGAACTAAACCAGGTTTAATCAGCAACATTAATAATTGGGATATGCAACGTATAATTAACCTGTTCGAGTGAGCACCTCTTATTTCTCAGCTTCTGTTAATCCTAATAAAATTGCTTTACTATTTCAGATCATCTGTTGGTCAACGCCTTAACAGTAACGTTTTGTGGTGGCCCTACTTATTGCATTTTAGGCAACAGAAGTGTGACTACTTTAATGCCGGAACTCACATAAATCAAAAAAATACATGTTACCGACCCACATGCCCCTAGGAAGTTTGTTTAAACTTTAGATTCAAGTTGGAGAGGCATATGCTGGACGCACTTTGTACGCCCACAAAATTATCCAAGCGTAAACATGCTCTTTAGTTCACCCTGCTTGTCCAATTCTTCTTATCACCGCTTTATTATGTGCGCTAAGATTATTACGAGCTAGGTTCCAAGTGATTCTGTTCTCCTTCAACCGTACACGGTTGCGCAGGGCCCACCCGACCTCTCACAGTGCCCAGTTTTTTTCTTTTCCCGCTCTCACCTCAAACCCCTCGACTAAAACTGTAGGCAACAGGTCAGCTTGGGACGCTGCATCGGATAAGATGGCCGGCCGTAGTCAAGACCACACCATTAGCTACCGCACTGTTTACCCTTGGGCTCCCTCAAGCTTTGTTCTTGCGTATCCATGCACGATATGCCACGCAAACCCTTGCCTCGAATAAAGTGGAAGTTACATTCAGGGTCGATCGATAGAAGCCGTAGGTCCAACTCATATGAATGCTTTCACATGCTAGCGACGTATATAAACACAGGAAAGTCTTTAGTAATGCCCTCAGCACTGAATTTATGCTCTCTTAACACATCAGAAACAACTACATTGTTAGCCCATTTTTATTTCCGCGTTTGTCGATTTCGATGCCACCGTACTATGCGGGGCCTTTATTTTATATATTTATATACTGCATGCTTTTTTTATAAAATACATAAAATAGACTTCAGGCCTAAACATCGGGTCAATACTCTGACATTTACATTGCTTGAGTTAGGAGCTGATGAAAGTCACAAGTGTGGCGACTAACGCAGCTTCGGTGATAAAATACAAACAGAAGACTGTCAAGTACGCTTTTCTTTCCGGAGATCATGCTGCAATTAATCATGCTGTCTTTCTCCGATGTATTCGTGGATGTTCGTAGCCGTGTTTCATTACTCCCATTTAACCTGCCTAGTTCTCCTCCCTTGTAGATTCGGTGCTTCACTAACGACTCAACACAATGACATCCTCGAGTGTCTTCTGATCTCTCTCTCGGATTCAAATTCACCCTTGCGGAAGCGTGCTGTGCAGACCCTGGGTGCCTTAACGTGGACGGCCTCAGATGAGGCCTACACAGCCTCCCTAACCTACGTGCTTTGCCGAATTGACTCAGTTATCTCCTCCCTCACCGTCCCCGCCGATGTCATTGTTGCCGAAATCTCCCTCCTGCAGAGGCCTTCTCTCTCAGCGGCCCTCAAGAGTCCTGTCAACATGGAGGAGTTCAAGACCCTGTTTCAGTGCCTCGCAATCCTTGCGTGAGTTTATTTTTCAACAGCACTGACTACTACTTGCCTTGTTTAATTTCCGAGGAAATTAATGCGCGAACTTGGAGTAACTCTTTTGAAACAGACCTTTTCAGGCACGGTCCGAAATTTGATATGAATATTTGAGCTGAAATCCATCAGCTACTGCGGCATAACCGCTTAATATTCACAAACCGCCAACAGCCAGCCAGTACTACTACTACTACTACTACTACTA
>CACRXP010000317.1:466113-488919 GCA_902702965.1 Spirometra erinaceieuropaei | reverse complement strand
CACCAGTACTACTACTACTCGCTGATGATGGTTGCGCGCCGACCCTGCGGGAGTGAGGGAGCCATCTGACTAGCCTGTAGTGCAGGCTGAATGTGTGGTTGATCAACATCGGTTGAGTCACTAAGAAAGACCAACCGATAAATTAGAGATCCCACTGGGCTTGATGCGTAACGTCCTACACTGTGCCTACAGCTTTCACACGCCCGAAAACAGCTACTGTTATTGTGGTGTGGATACGGGGGATGACGATGTTGTTTTTGTAGTGTCATTGTGAATTCGCGATTATTACAGCGGAAACTTCGGCTGTAAGTCATGCTCGGCGCTGATGTACGTTTGCCACCGATTCCGCCTTTTTAGTGGGCGACCAATCATCTAACAACATACCACATAACCACTGGTTAGGTACTTTGCTGCCCGAGTGAACTTTGAGAACCTAACCGAGCTAAGTCCAGTCCATTCGTGCAAAGTTCGCGCAGCTCAATAACCCGACTTCGAATTGTCAGAAAAACCTGTACTTAGATCTCCGTCGGGAGAGCAATTACTATTTCAGGCAGTACTTCCAGGGAGAACCGTTTTCATTTGCCGTTCGTCACGGACGACGAGATCCACCGCTGCCCCACGATGACGTGCGCATGAATTTGTTTGTTCTGAAGCCGACTTGCACAGTGCCCACAGATTTAAGACGACTGGGTGCGGGTGTGAGCGTATTGACTGACAAATCTAGTTAGTCCCTCTCTACGCGTTCCACACACGACCACGTTCTTCATTTCACATACGCTGAATATATCCAGAGGGCATGGTCCCAACCTCTCATAAACCCCTTATCGAGAAGGAACCATCGCAGCCTGGCCTTCAGCCCTTGGCAGACTGAGTTATTCCGTCACATGGTGACTTCCCAGGCCATAAATGTTTGCGCTTCATTATGGAGTAAGGCATGATCTGAGGAGGAGTTCCTCCTCAGTGCTAGTTTCTTTTCCTTTTCTCATATGCCAATTGGGCTGTCCTAACCTGTCTCAACCAGCTGCTTCTGAGAGTGGGCGCAGTGGCTGACATGTAAAAAAGTTCGCCTCTGGTTTGTCACACACACATCTGCGACAGTGGTTTAGAAAGATCGCAGACCTGGCGCAGCTCGATAACCGCGTGCCATGAACCTGTATGACTCCCGTTTTGGCTGAATTTCCCGCTGGCGTAGCCCGTTTTGCGGCCGTATTTCATGAAATGTTAACCTAAATTCTGAAATGCGTATTCGACTCGAAAAGGTTACTTAAGTAGGGTTGTAATATTAATCACCGTGCAGCATAATCCAGTAATAATTCAGTTACTTCAGGATGCCGACGTCTGAACAAACTTCCCGACTGCCTGCAAAAACTACACTCCGTAAAAGGTGACATCTTAAGTAGCATGCATTTTCTTACTGATTTTCGACGCCCTTATAAATTTAAATATATTCCATAGAACACACGCAGAAAATATTCATTCTTTTACCCATTTGGTATAAAATCACGTCTTCTTCCAATTTTATACTTGAAAGAAGGGTATAATTCGGTTTTTAAAAGTTCCGTATTACGAGTTTTTTTTTAAGATCGTGAAATGCCCCTCCGTAAAACATCGTGCTGCTAGTAAAGTTGGCAGTATGGCTCAACCCTACTGATAAATTTTGTGAGCCCCCACTTGGTCTCCTTTTAATGCCATAGAGAAATGCATAATTTTCCGTGCACGATAATATACAGCTCGTAGTTTGGAAACTCTGAATGCAAGTGTAACAGCAGGTCGGGTTCAAAATTATTCAGGAATTCAAAAAGTTTTTCAAAACCGAATTCTACCCTTCTTTCAAGTATAAAATTTGAAGAATACGTATTTTTCTACCGAATGAATAAAAAAGTGGATGTTTTTGTGCATGCTTTCTATGAAATATATTTGATTTCATGTGAGCATCGAAAATCAATGAGAAATTTTCATATTACGTAAGCAGTCACTTTCATACACTGTTTTTGTAGGCGGCTCGAAAGAAGTTCATTCAAATGCCGACACCACGTAGTTGATGAATTATTATGGAATTATGCTGCAAGGTAATTAGTCTTACAACCCTACTCAAGTAATCTTTTCGAGCCGAAAACGCATTTCAGAATTTCGGTCAACATTTCATGAGTTAGCACATCTACTGTGCTGTGGAATTTAATACCAGCTCATGCGACCTAACAAGCCCATGCGCCGCCCGAATGTGCAGGTACGATATGGGCGGGGAAAGCTCACGTGTCGAGTGTAGATCATGAGTCGTGCAACCATCAAGTTACAACCAACTGACCAAGCCGATGCTTGGCCGAAATATACAGTTTTAGTGTGAACAAGTTGGAACAACGTCTAGTGGTGGCGGCGCGAATGACCGCGGTTGCGTCTGGGGGCTGGACTGGAGTCCGGCAGGCGTTATCGGGGGTGCGCACCCATAACAAATGCCATCGTTAGGGTGTAGTTGCAGCCCCACGCTGCGCCAATCGGGATCCGTGTCGTCGTCTAGATTTGTAGTTGCTAGTTAAAATCCTGGTCAAGTGTTTGTTGTGGACCAAGGTGGTACGCTTAGGTGCGAGTTTTGCCTTGCCAGCTACCTGTCGCCTCTCGCGCCTCCGGTCTTAGTTACCTGGTCATGACACCGGATCCAGCGCAAGTCACCGTCTCTGCTCTCACCATGCTGTGGAGCACACAGTGGTGGACGTAATCGAAATTGACGGTCGAGCTGTCGTGTTAGGAGGTCGTTTTCAGCGCAGGCCCACAGGATGTGGCCGTTACTCTTGAAGCTGTCGATCACATGGTCAACTAACTGCCTCCCGGATAGCTTGATACATGCCTACGCGAGCATGGAATTCACCGAAGAAAATCAGTTTGTCCGTATACGGCACAGCCTTCAAGCTGAATGCACAGAGTTCCGTCGAATGTGTCCCTCACGTCGTCGGGGCCTGCTATCAGAGGAGTTTCGACGCTAACGGTGGAGACGAATCTCCTCCAGGGGGCGCGCAGCGTCATGAGACTATTGTTGTTTTCCTGTGGAATGTAGGACAGTGAAAGGCAGCTACATCGTCTCCTTGCCGTGTCTCTGGATGTCCTCTCTAGAAGATGCGTCCAGCGCCAACCTCCTCCAGCTGTCCGTGTTCGGATGCTCGGGTCTCGCCGCGATGTCCATTTTGTCGTTTGCCAGTTCGTCAGTGATCAGAACTGTCATGTTGGTTGTCAAGCGGCTGTCTAAGAAAAAACGAATATTCCAGGCTACCGAGGGAGTTGCGTTGCTTTGGAATCCCGTGAGGAGGCAGGGGGGGGGAGGGGGGTTGTTTCGTATGTTGGTTAGACTGCGTGTTTTGCATCCACGGGCCACGACAAGCTTGCAGACGGTGTGATATGCCGACATTCCGGTAAGAAACTCGGCGGCCGCAGACCTTGGGGAGAGCAACGGCGTAGTCAAAAATCTTTGTGCTTAAACACCCTTTTCTTAGCCGCAGCAGTTATTCTCTGGAAAAAGACGGCAGTTGAATCTGCATTCAAACACTTTATTTTTGCTTACTAAGACCACCTAACTTGTCATTTATCATCCAATCCCGCTGCTTAATCGCCTTTTCCACTTACAGTCGAAGTCCTCAACGTATGTCTAGCCAGGTACCAAGCCTTCTGGAGAACTTAATCAACCTTCTGCGCCAACCATATGTTGCAATAACTGCACTCAAGGGGGGACGACAGTCGTCAGGTGAGGAGGAGGATGCCGATGAGATCCGCGAGTTGGGCATCCAGGTCCTGGACATTCTCATACGTCGAGCTGCCTGGCTTGTGGCTCCCAAACTCACAGAGGTACGTTTCTCACCCCCTTTTGGTTGTGCATCCTGTTTTGTGATAAAAGGAAAGCCGGAAACTTAGTTTACTGCATCACTCCCCTGTGTGACCGCTTAGTCGCTCTAGTTTTCGAGGACACCTGTCACTCCGTCTCTACTAACTCGACATTCTTGAATTACCACATCCTTCGGGGTAGCTATCTCTTCAACCTAAAGCCACGCCTTACTGCACCAACTTCAGTTTGTCTCCTTGGATGCCTCATTCTCACGATCAATAATAGATCCGAGGTCCTGTTTTTTGAGAAGACAATGGTTTCCCGACTGCAGAACTGTGATGCGGTTAATTCGGTTTCGCCTTGAAGCTGAGCGCACAGTCCACAGAGGCGGTCGCGTGACGCCCAGCAATCTGCCATGGATAAGAACTGTCGACACTGTCAGGGATGTTATAGCGGCTACTTCTGTCTTTTTTGGACTCGGACTGCAAACCCAGATACAGCAACGCCTGGTGACGGTTGAGAAGCCGGAAATGACCGGATCAGGATGTTTGCCACTTTGTGGTGCGCAAAAACTTCCTGATAATTAACCTATTCTCACATGAGGTATTTTTTGTTGTACTGGGCGGGGGCCAACGCTGCCTGTCGGAACAGCAGTAAGTTGTATGGGCTTTGGATCGTGGTGCAGTTTTCATGACTTGTCTAGTACCCTCTCCACTGGACTGGGAGTGGGCGTGAAGTTAGTGGTGGTCGCCCTTGCACGAACGAGTCTTTAGAAACTCGTTTATCATTTGGGATTGCCAGGCTATATTAATGGGAAGCCGTTAGAGCCTTATCTTACCGATAAAAACAAGGGAGACTGGAGTGGCCGTTTCTGGTTTACTGGCCGTCGTCAGCCAGTCATACAGTGTGCTGTCGTGAGCAAACTGAGCGCCGGGTCGTTAAATGAAGTTATTATAGAGCCAAACTGTCCCAGCATGCCAGCCCGCTTCAAGTCAACTGCGGTGATATGACCGGAAACAGGGGCTGACTTACAGTGAGTGACCGATCTCACGAAATGTTGGCTGAAATTCTGAAATGCGTTTTCGAGTAAGAACGATTACTTAGGTGGGGTTCTAATAATGATCTTGCGGCATAATCCTATAATATTCCGGACTCGTCAGGATGTTGGCTTTTGAATACACTCCTTTTGAGCCTGCTGAAATTGTACTCGGTAAAGAATGACTACTTAAGTAACGTGCACTTTTCACACCGATTTTCGATGGTCCTATAAATTCAAATATATTTTATGAAAAACATTAACAAAATGTGCCTTTTTTACTCGCTTGTTAACGAATACCGTCATCATCATATTGTATGCCCGAAGACGGAATATAATTAGGTTTTTAAAATGTTTTCTAATTACTGAATAATTTGCACCCTGATCAGTCGTTGCATTAGCGCTTAGGGATTTCAGTCTATAAGGTGCATGCGCATAAAATTTTGCAACGGATGCGGACTATGTTGTGCATTTCATGAGGAGCAGTGGTAAGTGGAGAGGTACGATGCTGTATGAATGGACATTGCCCGGTCTTAAAAAGTTCCATGATTAGAAACTTTTCTAAAACCCAATTATATCCCTTCCTCGAGTATAAAATATGAAAATGACGTGATTCGTTATCGAAAGAGCGCAAAAATGCGTATTTGTGTGCATGGTTTTTATAAAATACATTTGAGTTTATAAGACCATCGAAAATCAATGTGAAAAGTGCATGCCACCTAAGTAGTGATTTTTTACCGAGTTCAGTTTCTACAGGTGGAAAAGAAGTGTATTCAAAAGCCGACATCCTGCCGAGTCCGAAATGTTATAAGAGTATGCCGCAAGATAATCAGTACTACAACCGCGACCAAGTAATCCTTCCTAATCGAAAACGCATTTCAGAATTTCGCCTAACATTTCATGCGATCGGTCACTCACTGTTCCTGAAGGCTTCAGTCTACTGCTTGCCACATACCTCTGCCCCCTATGCAGACGTAACGCAACACTCAGCTCGCTTTTGAATAAAAATATCCACAGCTTCTAACCGAAAAAACGTCCTAAGTCATACTGTCGAAACTTGATATTTCACAGAGCCCGAAAACGTTTTCCTCAAGACCTTTAATTGCAACGGCTAGGGGCGCGAATTCAGGGACGTCGGCGGTTTAACTGTCCCGCGGCAAACGTCTGATGGTTGCGCACGAAACCCCTACTCACTTCGCTCCTCCATAGTAGTATTCGATTTATTAACGATTGTAGACTACGAAATTCCAGATTTGCCATCCTGTCCACTTTCTGTCCCCCACAAGGGGTTTGCATCGCAGTCTCCGCTGAATAGTCACACTCACCTTAGGAGGCTGATTCTGTGAGTCTGAGGTAAAGGCATGTCGGCTAATTCGCGCGCGGCTGACAGTCTTGGCTGTGACAACTGAGGCACAGCGCCCTGTCCAAATTTTGTAATTCGGCGGTTAGGTTCCCTCCTTCCCTGCGAACGCCTTTCAAAATGCCCTTTTCCCTATTGACCGTCTTCCAATTTTGCAAACATATTGTTCAGTGGTTTTATTTTCTCCTCCAGATAGTGACCCTGCTATTGGAGTTCCTGCAACACGATCCCAACTATGCCTATGGTCCGGATGGCAAGTAAGTCTGACAACCTCCACTAACAAAGTTTAGTGCATTTTAGGATAGTAGGCACTGCCAACGGAGACCCTATTGACGGATCTTTCGGTTATTTAAATAAACACTCTACTGTCATGCTTTCAGTAGCACAATTATTTTTACAAACTTGTGATCCGTTACCGGAAGTGAAACGCAGGCACCCTTAATAAGTGCAGGCAAGAAGGCGTACTATTACACCTCTGTGTCAGGGATAGGCGTGAGCTCTTGCTTTCCAGCGCTATTGTTTTCAGCGTCCTTCGCATAAAGCCGGAGCTGTCCAGTTCGAAGGGCAGACCCCTAACATAGTTGTCCCACGCTCACCTCTGGTCATTCTTCTACAGGATCTTAGGCCGGCTCTGACTTTGCCGCTTTATCTGGTTGAGAACGCGGAGCCTTGTTCCTGGCATTCCACTAGGCGCGAGTTCGATTTGCCGTAACTTCGTAGTCACGCCGTTTGACGGCTTTATCTTGCGCCGAGACGCTTTATTACATTTGTTGGGCTGGTTTATGATTGGTTTGACTTAAGAGATTTTGAATAGATGTTTTTGCTATGCATTCCAACAAAGCAGCCACTTGCAGCACATTCTTTGCGTGAATATATCAACAGAGTGCCTTTCGGAGGCTTATACAGTGAGTAACCCATCTCATGAAATGTGGTATAATTATGTGACATTTCAGTCACGCCAGGATTTTGGCTTCTAAATACTTTTCCTTTCGGCCATCTGCAAAAACCGCACTAGATAAAAAATGACTACTTGTATACTATGAATTCCCTCTATCGATTTTCAATGTCCTTATAAATTCAAAAATATTCTACAGGAAAGATGCGCAAACGTATTTTTTCTTGCTCTCATTCAGTTGCAAATCACGTCTTCTCCATTTTTATACTCGAAAAGGGTACCTTTCGGTTTTCAAAAGGTTTTTTTTATTAAGAAATCCATTCGAATAGCATCGTATCTATTTGTTTAACAATGCTTTTCATTATGTGTGCGACGTAGTCCACATATGGTATTATTTATTGACATTAGGGAATCCATGTTTTTCCCTACACGGAAAGTATGCAGCTTGCAGACTGAAAGCTAAAAAGCAACAGCCAATCGAGTTTGAAATTATTCGGGAATTGGAAAGTTTATTTAAAACCGAAAGACTCCCGTTCTTCAGGTTTGAAATTTGAAGAATGTATGGTTTGCTAGCAACTGAATACAATAAATAATATTTCCATGGAAGTTTTCCATGAATAAAAAGCGACCATTTCTAAACTGGGAGTATCTGCCAGAAATCATACGGGATTTGCTGGGGGACCCACTGAAGAGCCGAATCCCTCGCAGATGTGCCATGCAGCGGCGAAATATCGGCGAACCACGCGTGTCTGGGCTTTTACCTAATACCTAGGCTGCTAATATTGTATCTTCCAACGTGAAAGTATGTTTAAATTTACATGGGCATCACGCGATACCATTTCTTAGTGTATAAAATTTGAAGAGGACGTGATTTGCTACCAAATTGGTACAAAAGGAATATTTTTGTGCATGTTTCCCGCAGAATATTTTTGAGTTTATATGGGCATCGAAAATCGACATGGAAAACCCATACTACTCAGGTAGTCATTCTTCACTGAGTGCGGTTTTTGCAGCCGGTCGAGAAGAAATGCATTCGACAGTCAACGCCCTGGCGTGTCGGAAGTATCACGGGGTTAGGTCGGTAGATACTTAATCTTACAGCCCCATTTAGGTAATACTCCCTAGTTAAAAACGAATTTCGGAATTTTAGGTCAACATTTCATGAGATCGGTCACTGACTGTAGTATTCACAGTTCAGAGGAGCCGTAACTAGCGAAGCAAAGCAGGCGCCAACAGATCGTCTGCTTGAACCCTTTCATTCCTACGTGCACTCACTAGGTTAATCCTGTTTCGTGGGGATAAAGTAGGGTCTGTCATTGAAACATGGTGCACCACCGTTATGTTGCGTGTCAAAAGTTTCAGACAAGAGAAACCCGTTTGTGTTTATATTCTTGCGGTGACAAGCATGACATCGTGCCACAGGTAATTGTGTTTCCAAAAATTGGTCCTTTGACACCGCACATGAAAAACCGTTGTCCTTCTTCATAAATGCAAAACCGGAACCGTGGCATACGTGCAGAAAACAGAAACAATTTTCACCAGCGTCGTCTTTTTCACTTGGGACATCCCAATGGGGTGGAAGCGGAGTGTCCTTCAGGTGCTCCTCAGGAAAAATCCTGTGGTTCAACGTGGAAGTCATTTACACATAAAGAGACGCTGTTGTTTTTGTTAGGCCCTTCAGTTCTCCCTAATTTTACCCAGGAACCGTTCTCAAATGGATATTGACGCAAGAACTGATGAAGATGACGACGTTTTCAGTGGTGATGAGGATGAGGATGATGAAGCGTACTCAGACGAGGACGAGGATTCCTCCTGGAAGGTCCGTCGAGCGGCCGCCAAGGGTCTGGAGGCCTGTATTTCCTCCTATCCGGAGCATCTGGGCGACTTCTACGAGACAGTCGCCCCAGCCCTAGTTTCGCGCTTTGACGGTGAGCCCCCCTCCTCTCCCGTTCTCGTTTTCGTACCGGTTTTTGCGCTCATCTTCACTCCTATTTACTCGTCGACCTCCACACCGGTATTGTTTCGGGTGTTTGCTTGACAATAGTCTTGACAACAAGTAGAAGCAATCGCTGGAACAAGTGCTTTATTCATCCGTTTCTGTCACTGTCACTGATGATGGGTTCAACTGAGAATCCGAAACGTCAGGCGGATAAAGCCCTTGTTCCAGCGATCGCGTCTACTTGAGTTCAGTTCAGTTTTATCTGGACGAAATGTAGGGTTCGCCGTTGAACTCCCTATTTGTGTACAAGCAACTGGAAAAAACTGGAAAAGGTGTCATAAAGGTAACAAATAATCGGAAAAGCGTTGACCCTGTTAAGATAGACGAACTGTCTCGAGCGTAAGTGGTGCGAGCAGCAGTACAGTGGTCGTTTGGAGTGCAGGGAAAGAAACAATAGCCCCAGTGACAAAAGTTGCATAGGTGCATACCAGTAAGCTCGGGCGGTGTTCAATACAATTATAAATTCAATTAAAATGTTACTGAAACATAGCAAGTAGTATTAAAGCAATAGGTTGGTTAAGCTTACAGAGGTCGGGTGATAATTTAGTGGAAACAGCTATACAATTCCAGCTTCCTCTTAAAGACCTCGACGGAGGCAGACCTAACTTCTTATCAACTATTTCCTGGAGCTCACATCTTCGCTTACATCAGCAGTCCTGACAACGCTCCTCCATGGTGCAGAGTCGTGGACAGTTCACCCTTGCCAAACAAGGAAGGTAAACCATCCCCACCTAGGCTGGCTTCGACGGACAGTAACGCTGAAGTGACAGAAACGGATCTCGGGTGCGCCCATGCCTTGTAGTCGACAGGCACGCTGAACCTTCATTCCATGTTGAGGCAGATCCAACTGCGAAAGATGGGTCATTTAGTGGAGATGCATAACGAGCACTTTCCCCAGCGATTGTTCTGTGGTATCATTCAAACGATTGATTTCAGTCAAAACACATAAAGTGCTGATACAAGGATACCCTGATGTCCTCTCCTAAACATCTGGAAATCAACCAAGAGACCTTTGAAGACCGCACGCAAGATTGACAAGCTTGATGTACTGCCATACAAACTGGAGCGGCTATCTTCGAAGCTGATAAGGACCAGGACGGATTGGCAAGCTAACAAGACTGGATTTCAGTAGATCGACGCCATCAACACTTACCACCACCACCACCACCACCACCACCACCACCACCACCACCACCACCACCACCGCCGCCTTCTTCTTCTTCTTCTCCTTCTTCATCATCATCATCATCGATCTCCAGCATCTTCGCTCCCATTTTTCCTCACAGTAGCGCCATGTTCCGTTCCCTGCCGTTTAGACGGCCACTGGCAGCTCCAACGCGGTGCCAGTATTCCTTCATTTAAATCGCATACTTCAGTCTCTTGTCGACCTGACCAGATACGCGGAAATTTATCACTCTATGACTGAAAACCAGTGCGCCAAGCCTTAGCTAACAGACGGCGCTTACGTCCTCACTGCGGGCACTGTCCTCTTACGTGTGGTCCTTCCCCTTCCCAATGTCATTCTTCTCCGCGGTCCTCTTAATCCTTCCTGATGCTTCATTTCCTCCACTTGTTTTTCCCCCTCGTGGTATTCCAGAGCGCGTGGAATCTGTTCGATTGGAGATATTCGCCTGCACCAGTGTCCTCCTCTCCAAGACCCGCGTAACTGTCATGCACGGCCGTGCCGACACGCCCAGTTTCCATGGCCCCTCGTGGATCCAAAAGGTGGCTGAACTGAATTCCCGCCTCATGGATCCCAAGAGGTAAGTGAGGCTGTTCGTCTTGCGCCCTCTTCCCCAGTACGTACGTTTATAAAACCGCTTTTTTATAAAGTCCTCAGACCCAACTTTTCAAACTGCTGCCGGTCCTGTGTCAAGCGATAAGCAGACAAGTGAGTCCCCAGGCGTCTTCTGGAGGCCGTCGTTCTTCAGGACAAACTGCCAAGGTGAGAGTTTCACGCATGCTGTTATCCTCCCGCCATGGCTGTATGTCCGTAATTGTCTCGCAACAGTCCCGGATTCCGCTTTCTTGTCTGCAGGGAATGTCATTGCTTCCTTTTTGACTGTCCACCACTCTGCGTGCGGAACCATTCAATTGGTGGCTGAGACACTTCATCAGGCAGATTTCAGCCTCCAATCGAACTTGCTTAGTGATGCGTTTTCCATGGAAGAAAGTGACAACCTCCAAAGCCTACAGTGCGTGACCGATCTCATGAAATGTTGGCCGAATTTCTGAAATGAGTTTTCGATTAGGAAAGATTACCTGGGTGGGGTTGTAACACAGATTTTCTTGCGACGTGATCCCATAGTATTTCGGAACCGTCGGGATGTCGGCTTTTGAATGCACTTCTGTCCGACCTTCTGCTGGAACCACACTCGGTAAAAATGACTACTTAAGTAGCATGCATCTTTCATACCAAATGTTCGATGGCCTTATAAATGCAAATATATTTTATAGAAAACATGTTCAAAAATATGCTTTCTTTTACTCGTTGGCTGAGAGTCACGTTGTCTTTGTATTCTATGCTCGAAGGAGGAGTATAATTTGGTTTTAAAAAGTTTCTAATTATGAGATTTGTGAAACCATTCGATGTCCATAAATACGACATCGCAAATGCACGTTTACCAATGCGCCTCATGAAATGTACAACATAGTCCGCATCTCTGGAAATTATAATCGAAATTCCGAACTAATATTTCGGCTAGGAGGAATTACTTAGGTGGGATTTTATAAATCCATTGGCTTATGTCCATGAACGCTGGGAGGACCTGATGAGGAGAAAGCACCCCTGGGAATCAATGGCTGTCAGCTGAAAAAAGTGGTCAGTTTCAAACACCTGTCGGCGAGAGACTGCTGCCCAATGAACCGAGAAAAAAAAACATTGTCTCCCGAGTTGATGCTGCGTGCAGTTTTCTCAATTCCTAGAAAGCGCATGAACTCGACACGACATTTCCATCGCCTGCGTGCACCACGCATCCCTCCGGTCGGTGTTCTGCGGTCATGAATACGAGGCGGTGGACATGGAAGATGAGCGGGAACTGGCGGTATTTGAACTACCGCTGTCTGTGAACAATCAAATACGCAGACTTCCTCTCAAATGATGAGACGGTGCGCACTCGCCGCGAGGGCACCTCAGGCCATCCGACAAGGATGACTGAGGTGGTTTGGACACATTTATCGTCGTCCGTCTCATGAGCTCAGTGTTACCGCCGCCCTCCATCGGGTGCTGCTGCCCATCCGTAAGCGCCGAAGAGGAGGTCAACTCAAGATCTGGCTCGACACAGTTCGTTCGGATATGACAGTGGCTCCTGGACCTGCGATGCGCGGTCTTCTTCGGTGGAGAAGAGGATGGGTCGAGCTGTCCAGATCTACTGCCGAAGATCGTCACACTCTGAGAGATCCCGTCACTGACATCATTTGGGCCGGCTGGATCAGGCACGATGACAGCTGTGTCAAGTACAAATAGGGTTACGATATCGAGTATCATTCAGCATGGTCTCAAAGTATCTCAACCACACCAGGCTGCTACCTTTTGAATTCATTCTCTTTAGACCACCTTTGAAAGTCACTCGCTACTACATGACTACTTAAGTGGCGTTTTTCTCACTGAATACCGATGTCGTTATAAATCCAAGCATTATTTAGAAATCATGGGGGCAAAATATACTTCTTTGGTATTCATTTTTCAGAAAATTATCTCTTCAGATTTTCTACCTGAAACAATGCTGACAAATATCCACAATCTTCATTTTTTCCAAAGGAAAATCAGGGAAAAATTGGAACATTTTGCCCGATTATATATTTTCCTGACACAGCTTCTCGTATGCGTTTTGGTTGATTTTAAATAATTTATTTCGGCGTCAGTGGGATTAGAACCCATGGCACCAAGGGGCAGACTTGAGTACAGCCAACGCTCTAACCACGTGAACTACGAAGCTCCACAGAAAGCCGTGAGTTTGATCACATTTGGATCAACTAACCCGCCCAGTCTACTGCAACGTATTAATTCCACAAAATGGAATACAGTAAGCCGACTGTCCACACAGCATTTCCTAGGTAAGCAATCTGGAATGTGATTTAACTCATGACTCTTGGTGGGGCCTCGTAGCTCGGGGGGCTAGAACGTTGGCTGTACCCAAGTCCTCCTCCTGCTGTCCTGGGTTCGGATTCCTTGCGGTGTCGCCGGGTTTTTCATAGTTGGGTCAGGGACTATTCTCCTTATGAAGTCGAGAGCGTGGTCCGTATCCATTGTTAGCGTAGCGGAATGTAGGATTTGGGGTGCGCTCACCGATCGTTGTTTCGGAACTCACTCGTTCCGCTTTGCCTTACGGACAGCGCAACGGGCTCGTGACCCAGTGGTTAGAGGCGTGGACTTCTAACTAACAGGTCGCGAGTTCTAGCCTCGGGTGTGCCACACTTCGGGGTTGGGTATGACTGGCTGGTGACGGCTAATAAGCCACAAATGGCCTTTCGAGTGCCCCTTGTCTTTGTCGGTAATGCCATTCTAAATGTAGGCTTTCGCCTCAACAAAAAATGTTCATCTGGTAGTTTTGAAATCTGATGGGCAAATGAAACGACAGGTCGGGCTCAAAATTATTCGGGTGCGGAGACACTTTTTAAAAACTGGGAGATACCACCTGATGTGACCGAAATGTCCTGGCATATTGCTGCTTGATAGTCAGGTTCACAAGCCCACCTCAGTAATCCTTTTCAGCCGAAATAACGCTTATGAACTTCAGTTAACGTTTCATGAGGTATGTTGCCTACCTTAAATTCAATGGTTTAGAGATTCAGCTTGGCATTCTGGATCAGAAGTCGAAACACACCTGACCCTGACTGCCATTCTACCCGGTCCGCCCGTCCGCCGGCTCCCTCCAATCCCCCACCTAAAATCTCTGCCAATTTTGGGGCATTTCTTTAAACAAGTTGACTGGCGCGCGAGTCTTCTTCAATCTCCTATTTTTTAAAACTTTTAGGCCAATTTACCGAGTCGACAGGCCGCGTTCCTCCTACTGCGCGGTCTGGCGTGGGCTCTTCCAGGCCATTTAGGCCCGCACCTAGGAACAATCCTGGGTCTTATTTCGGCTGATCTCACGTAAGTCTCTGTGCGAGGTTTTAACTCTGTCTCGATGCCCTCCACCAGGGGCCCCAACGACGTGCTATGCTGGGTCCGCACAAGGTGTGGCGACGACGGTGCCGGTGGTTGCAGGCCCTGAAAGTAGATCTGCACACCGCACCAGCCGCTGCGCAATCCCACCAACAGTTAGTTGACAGGCTTAAACAGTCGGGTGGGGCATGGAAAGGTACAGTAGATGTGCTGACTCATGAAATGTCAACCAAAATTTCGAAATGTGTTCTCGTTTCGAAAAGATAAATTAAGTAGGGTTGTACAACTAATCATGATGCGACATAAATCTATAATGATCAAGTTACCTAAGGGTGTCGGCTTTCGAAAGAACTTATTTTCGGCTGTATGAAAGATCTATACTCTGCAAGAAATGACTACTTATTTAGCATGCAATTTTCTGATTGATTTTCGCTGCCCTTGAAAATTCAATTATATTTCATGGCAAACATGCATAGAAATATTCATTCTTTTACTTGTTCGGTATAAAATCACGTCTTCTTCCAATTTCATTCTCAAAAGAAGAGTATAATTCGGTTTTAAAAAAGCTTCTAATTGTGATATTTTTTAATACCGTTAAATGGCCGTTCATGAAACTTCATGTATCTGCATTTACGAATGTGGCTTGTAAGGTTAACAATATTGCTCAAATCCATTGCTTAATTTTATGAACCTCATATGGTCTCCTCTTAACACCGTAGAGAAATGCATGGTTTTCCGTACACGGAAAATGTACAGCTTGTAGTTTTGAAACCTTGAATGCAAGTGTAACAGCAGCTCGGGTTCGAAATTATTCGGGAATAAGAAAGGTTTTTAAAACCAAATTATACTGTTCTTTTGAGTATGAAATTGGAAGAAGACGTGATTTTCTACCGAATAAGTTAAAGAATTAATATTTTTATGCATGTTCCCATGAAATATAATTTAATTTTCAAGGGCATCGAAAATCAATGAGAAAATTGCATACTAATTAAGTGGTCATTTTTTGCAGAGTATAGATCTTGCATGCAGCCGAAAATTAGTTCTTTTGAAAGCCGACACCCTGAGGTAACTGGATCATTATAGATTTATGCCGCATCATGATTAGTTTTACAACCCTACTTCATTTATCTTTTCGAAACGAGAACACATTTTGAAATTTTGGTTGACATTTAATGAGTCAGCACATCTACTGCACAAGAGCAAGAAAGGTCGGCTTTGGGAACTGTACACCCACGACGCATTTTCCCTTTCCTCTGAACCACCTTGGGCGGAATATCATCAGCCGGACCCAAAGGTTTCCAGCCACATCTAAAGTGGTTCCTTAGATACGTGCGACAGTTAAATACTTTTCCGTTTAGTGCAGGCATGGTATGGGCGTTCTGGTTTTGGCTTTCTTTATGTTCAACAGCCAAGATTGGCTCTTGAACTGAGTCTTCTACGACGCAGTCGGCAATGAATGAAGGATATGAGTTGGACAGACTGGGTTCCTAAGTCATACTCACAGAGTTGCAGGGACATGAAAACTTGTTCCTGATGTCGAACCTGAGGGGGTCAGCGCCCGTATAAAGCTTGATTGTCAACAGCGCATGAATTAAGGCGCTCGTCCGAGAATCGGTTAGAAACATCGTTGCGAGACTTAAATGTCATATAAACAAGCTACTCACATTGCTTCAGTAACATTTTGTTAAAATATTGTTTGATGGGCATGGCCCACTGCCCGACTTACTTGCCTGTCCCTTGTTTTTGGATGTTTAGGGAGCAGGGTACCTCAAACACGGCCAAGATCGAAATGGTCAACCTCCTGATTCTTCTTGTAAAGACACACGACTATCTGTGCTTTGCAGATTTAAAGGACTTGCTCAATAAGGTATGTCTCGTAATCTTCTTCCTGTCAAAAGCGTTTCCTGTACCTCACGGGAATGCCTGGTTGTGGCTGGCCTTACAGACACTTTTTATACTCATTAGCTCACCATAATGGCCGTATCGGACAGTTTCTACCGTGTCGCCTTGGATGGTATGGACCTCGCGCAGCAGTTAACCGTCAGACCGAAGGGTAGGTCCCTGCTACATGTTTGCCCCCCTTGTTGCCGACGCCGCCCTTCCGCCTGACTACTCATGAGTACCACCTTGCTTCTGTCCAATGCAGATTCTAGAGACGACCTCAGACCTATCTTCCCTGCACTCATGGCCCAACTGAAGGCTACTGCCTCTGACCTTGAGCTGAAGGAGAAGGCCGTTTCCACTGTGTAAGTGCCCTCCGATGCGTCGCAGGTCAATTCTCCGCCTGTCATTTTTGACTCCACTTATCTCGCTTCATACTGCCTCACTAGATCCGTGTATTTGAGCTTCCTCGGAGACCACCTACCTCAAGCGGATCTGAAAGAATGCCTCAGTGTCCTTCTGTCTCGTCTGAAGAATGAGAGCACGCGTCTTGTCACAGTGCGGGCTATCAACAAAATTTGCACGTACGCGAGTTTCGATTTTGACCTCTTCAGGGTCACTTGCGATATTTACTCATGCATTTTAACTGTGTCAAGTTTTGTTAACTTTAGGGTCCAGTTGAATGTCGACTTGACGGACTTCTTGGTATGTATGGTTGTAGCAGACTTCCTCTGCTTATTACCGTTCCCTTGAACCTTCTTCTCTCAACTTTAACGCCTTTGCCTCTTACAGAAGGAGACGGTTGCCGAACTTGCAAACTGTCTTAACAAGAAGGATAGGCTATTAAGGATCGCAGCTCTTCGCTGCCTGACGGCTATATGTGAACACTTTCCTTCCATTGTCCTTCAAAATGCCTGCCTAGTTACCATTCTGACCTACCTACCACAGCTGATATCGGATCACGACCTTCAGACTTCTCAGGTACTAATTCCCATGCTCAACATCAGTGCATTCTTGAAACTCCTTCTGTCATCTCGGAGAGCTTTTCTCGATCTTGTGCTGCCTTATAGGGAACTGTGCAACTTGTGGCCACAATGCTAGAATTTTCCTCAAAAGCTGGCGATGTTGTTAGTGGCCGCGTGGTCGACCTCATTACCAGCGATGCATTTCTCAATCCTCTCGTTGTTTTGGCACACTCCACCCTCCTCCACGGTCAGACCTTGGATTCTGTGCTCTTCCTCATGCAATGCATTGGCCACTTCCGCAGCAGTCAACCCGGCTGCAAGCTCACGATACAGGTATATTTGCGACACTTTCCCACTATGGGGAGACTGCCATCCTCGATTTACCTGCAACGACTGATTGAACATACCATGAGGTTACCTCTTTTCTTTGCTTTTGCAGTTCGTTCTTGGGCGGCTGCTCCAGCCCCTAATTGACGCCCAGGCGGAGGTACAGGAGACGGGTAGACAGTCGGACACCAAAACTGTCCAAAATCGTGACGCCCTGCCCTATCTGGCCCGCTGTATAACGGAGCTTCTGGCGCAACTGCCTCTAGCCTCGCCGAGATCGGCTCCAGTTACCGCCCAGCCGGATTCTATCCACGCGGCTGTTGACGAGCTCATCAGCGTTATAAAGGTGCGTGTGTAGTCATTTACTATGCCTGTAAAAGCCACCTGCATCTTGCGCCATCCGCACGAACAGTGTACTTTGGTACGGCTTCGATCATGCCTGATCTAGCCGGCCGGTACCTCTGCACGCGTGATGATCCACGGCAGCAGATCTGGACACCTCAATCCATTCTCTTCGCCAACGACGGAGACCGAATACCGAAGGTCCAAGAACCACCTCCATGTCTTGACGAACTTTGTTGAACCAGGTTTTGATTTGATCCTCTATTCGACGCCTCCAATGGGGTGACGGTGCCGGACCGAGGGCAGTAACACTGGGCTTCTGAGGTGGACGACGAAGGACATGCCCAAGCCACCTCAGTCGTCTTTGTTGGCTATTCTTACGATGTTGTCGCTGCGAGCGCGGACTGTCTCATTTGAGACGAAGTCGGAGGTGGTCAAATACCGCCAGTTTTCGCTCGCCCTCCACGCGCACTGCCCAGCATTTACAACCACAGAAAAGGACAGACCAGGCGGATGCACGGCACACGCGAGAATCTTCTTGGCACTGGAGATGTCGCGTCGAATTCATAGGCATTATCTAAGGCTTGGGAAAACCTGGCGGGCAGCATCATCAACTCGGGAAACAATGTCATCCTTACTCGGGCCATACGGCAGCAGCCTCGTCCCGAGGTATTTAAAACTGTCTACTTCTTCAAGTTGGCAGCCATCAATCCCGAGATGTGCCTTCTCATGGGCAGGGATGCAGCTTGAAAACACTTTCCCAACGTGTATGTATAAACCGGCCGATTTGGCGACCTCGTTCACCCGTGACACCATAGACAGCAGATCACCAAAACTTGAAGCAAGTAATGCAATATAGTCGGCGTAGGCAAGATCAGTCGGGCGGTGTCCGGGCGCAAATTCAACACCATCACCTTCGTGTAGGGCCCTCCTGAGAATCCAGTTAACAGCTTAGTTGAACGGAATAGGCGGTTGGGAAAGATTGTTGCGGACCAGGACTCGTGCCGTGGTGGAGCGATAATAGGCCGTGATTATGGCGATGACTTTTTGGCGGTACCTGACAGGCGTCGTCATCATTTCGGGAGACAATGTCGTCCCTTCTCTGTGTAGCAGAATAAAGTCAATCATACTCGTCTCCCGATTGTCTGTCCGCGCGACTTGGTACAGAATGGGTGCCTGAACGTGACGTGCTGTGGGTGAAATATCCTTTTCGTTCTTGTCAAGCATTGTGTGCATAGCCGAGAATGAGTCTTACCTGGCCGAACGACTTTGTTCGCGCGTAATAACAGTTTATGCCAAGCGCGAACTTCTGTCACGAGGTAAGCCGAGCAGCGGCGACTGGCGCCTGAATTGGTTTGTAGTGAGTCAGGTTGTTCAGCATCCTCCCCACCCGTCATGTTCCACGAGCGAAGTAACTGACACCTGTGTGAGCCTGCCTCACACGACCCGGCGTACGTTCCATATGTACCACGTTCGGGTCTCACCTGACTGAAAATCCCAAGTGAATTAAATGGCATTTCAGCCGCATCTCAGCTCTGAGAAAGACTGACTTGCCACATCGGTTGGCGGCATACCGAGCGCGTCAAATTTTGTTATAGGCAGGAGTGTAGTACTATACCGTGGGAATGGCCTGTCCAGTTTCCGCTTCACTTCCCCTCCCCCCGCACCGGTCGACTGTCCGAGCCTATCTAACAGCCGGCTACGTGACTGAGTGCGGTGGCTGGCGTGATAAACAGCCCGTCTACGCGTGCCACACACGACCCACGCCGAAGAACACGCTCTCCGCGTGCGTGACGTGTACTTTTCCAGCATGCGGCCTTTTTGCCCACCAGACTGGCGATGGCAAAACGGATCGGAGACTTGCCGTGGTGTGCTGCGGCGAAGTTTCGTCCATTCACATGTCGTGTAGTTAGGGTGCGTGCGTGTGTACATTTACCTAGTTTGTCCTTGCTCCTGCATTGTTGTTTTTAAGCTCCATCTTCCCGCCTGCTTTCCGTTTGGGCAAAATCAGAAAAATTGGCCTTGAGTGAAGAGACGCCGTCGCCGCCGCCGCCATTGCAACGGGAGCGTGGCGGGACGGAGTTTGGAAAACAACGTATGCGTTTATCCGCAACAGAATTTGCTGCACAACCGAGCACGCGAAACGCTTCCATAATTAGGCCTTGAAATACAACAACAAGAAAACTGTAGACACTTGAGTTTGCGTTTATATTTCGGAAATCGACCTATAAGTCCTCAATCCACACTCGTCCCCTGCCTAGACTGGGAAATGCCCGCGTCGGCCCAAGACTATCTGCAAAATAAGTGTTCAAGAGCACCTCCTTTTTTACTGTTCTACAAATGATGTCATTATTTTCATACGCACTTTGTTCTGTCAGTGAGTAAACAGCACCGTCATAATGGCCCAGAAGTCGTCAGCACGACGTGAGTTGCCTGACCTCATCCCCTTGTATGGTCATTTCCTGGAATCCCTGAACATAAATTATCTGCGGCACTTCCTGTAACTTTTTTGAACTCTGGAGTCCATCAATTTTGCGACAGAGCTGGCTTGCGCTGCCAACTGGTTCTCCTCATGAGTAGTTAGATTGTACGAAGACACTGATAGACACCCTTATTATTATTATTATTATTATTATTATTATTATTATTATCATTATTATTATTATTATTTTCGGAACCGTTTATTCCCTGCCTTCTCACCCTATCCTTCCCGTTTTGTGTGCTCTCCGCAGGACACACGCGCACCTATCGTTAACCGGTACCTGAATATTCTCGTTCTTGGCGAGTTGGGACGTCGAATGTAAGTTCTCCCTCTCTCCCCTACCTACATATGTTCCTCCACTTGTTCACTCTTATCGCCCGCGGGGTGTCTTTACTCTGTTTGTGTGAGGGCTTCTCCGTTATTTCTCATAACTATCATTACCGACACGCGCTTTACATGCATCTTTGAGAGGAATGTTTGTGCAATACCAACTTCCCCCTTTTTCTTCGTCAATAAGACCGTCGCATACGACGATAACCACCCTGTGCGCCACAGAAGGGGGCGGTGGGCGGTTTCTTGCGCCTTAATTCGTTTATTATGATAGCGGACTTGCGCAGAATCCGCCTCACTCTCACCTCCCTTACGCATCTGGGCCAGGGGACAAGATAGAGTCAGATGGTGGGATCGGACGCAGTGGTTGACAAAGTTACACGAACCGCCTACGGGTGCCACACACATGACCTGGTCTCTCGCACAACTTGCGAGGAATATCCAGTGTGACCACGACGGGCTAGCCTGAACAGTACTCTGGCTGTACGAAACTGCCGAGCTCGGTAACCACACTACAGTAGCCGACTACACTTGCGGGTTCATGTGCCCATCGCCCGCAAAGTTGTGTCCAGTCTGGAATTAGACGTGTGTGGTAGTCAATGTCGGAGGCTTAGCTCAGTATATTTGTGTTTACAAATTTACATGCACTTGTGGATGCAAGTACATTGAGCGAACGCAAAAGCAACTAACAGCCAGGTCAGTTGAGCACCTGCCCAAATGACTTCTAAAGCAGAAGAATAAGGCTCCATGGTCTTCTATTACAAAACATCGCCTTGATATTGGCCATTCGGTTGACCCCAAAACGTATTTTCGAGTATTAGTTCGAGCACGAACTACTCTGTTATTGCGCTACCTGGAGGCAGCCTGTATACGGCGGGAGAAACCCGACCTATGTCAACAGTTATACCACGTGGTCAACCTCAGCTTGCCCTGGTGGACCTGAGCCCTTTTTTTCAAAATCCTTCGGAGTGTTTACTTCCCCATTTTCTTTCCTATGTTGCGTTTTGAAGTTACTATTTTATTGGTTAGTGTGCGTGCAGTATACGATGACCTTGTTGTTTTACATTCTTTTTTTCTCCGTCGAAGTTCAAACCCCTGCACCTTTCTCACTTCTTATTTGTGTTATGCAACGACAGGCTGCAGTTGAGAAGATGTCGCGAAATTTTCTGGTACCATTAAATTCTGCTGTCCTAGCTTGCTTTAAATTCATTCCGGGGAAATATTGCTTCAAGTTTGAGGGTAATAGACAATTTGAGGTCAGTCATTCTACCCCCCCCCCCAAACCCATCTACAGTTGCCTTTTCACTGGAGAATCAACTGAGACACCCTGTTCGTCTCTATGGTTCAGCTCCCACACAAGTCATCAGTGGCTCATGGGCGCAGCACTGGTCATTGTGTTTGGCAGACGAACTGTCATATTTCAGTCCTCCCAACCTCGAGGGCATAATCACTATCATAATCCCACTTGTTTTGACTGCAGCAACTTGAGCGACCGAAAAGACCTACTTCAACTCCTGCTCTCCTACGTCGACATGCCGGTGAACACAGCTACTGAGGATTCCTCAACCGGCGGCGGCGGTGGTGGCGGAGGCAGTCGTGGTCTGCCACTAGCCAGCGAGATTCGTCCCGCAGCGGCCGTCAGTCTGGGTCGCCTAGTCGTGGGGCAGCCCACCACCCTGCTGCCCTTCCTGCTGAAGGCCGTCAACGATGCGGCTGCCGTTGAAAAGCCAGATGCCAGTTCTGGCATTGACGTCGGCAAGGCAGCCTACAGCCAACGGCTCAGTTTCTACTACCTCCTACAGGCGCTTCGAGAGGTGGGTTTCCATCAGTGCCCCCTTGTTTTCATAGCTGTTCTGACTGGTACTTATCCCTGAACGCTTTTGCCTGAAGTTCATGGAGAGTTGGGCTGTTTATTCGTTATTTGGCGTCAGACGTGATGACTTGGTCGTCAGTGCATGTCGCCTGTGCCTCTTCCTCCCCATCCGCGAGGCAGTTTTTATTAAAAACAATTGTCTGACCACAGTTGGTTGGTTGCTGTTCAGTCTATTGACCCCCCTATGCGTGGGGGTTTTCTTGTTTGCTTGCCGTGTTTTTCAGTCTGCCTGCTCGCGTTGCATCCAACTCTTCCGTTCCCTATGCCCTCTCCTTTTAGGCGGTCGTGAATCTGTTGGAGGTCAATGCTATTGACTGTATTCGTGCCAACCTTGACACCCTCTGGTAGGCATTTCTGGATTTCTGACTGTCGCGTATCAAAAAATCGCTTCCTCCGTCATC
>CACRXP010000317.1:412070-439695 GCA_902702965.1 Spirometra erinaceieuropaei | reverse complement strand
GCTGTGTCAACACGACCCCCAGGGACGTTCACCACCGTGTAAGTCGCATCACGCCGCATGAGCTTGCTTGGATTTTCTGTCTGTGACGTTAGGCGTCTAGTGCATATATGCCAAAATGAGATCGGTTTTTAAATCCTCGCAATATCGCGCTGTGACTTTCGCATCTTCGCCTTCTCACAGTTTTTATGTGCAAGCATATCTAGATATACAGTAGATGAGCTAACTCATGAAATGTCAGCCGAGATTGCGAAATGTGTCTTCGTTTCGAAAAAATTAATTGGTAGGTTTTTAAAACTAATCAGCAAGCAACATGATTCTATAATAATTAAGTTACCTCATGATGCCGGCCTCGAACAAACCTCGGTAACAATCGGGAGATGGCACCCAAAAAAATCCGTTACCTAGGAATAGTACCTTTAACAGTGGACTCAAACTCCTTCAGGCTATATCAGCGGTTGCAAACCTACTTTCACGCACTCCTTGAACTTTCCGCCACAGCCTAACATGGGCTGGTCGAACGAACATTGCAGGAGGTTACATGGGCAATGGTCGCTGTTACCCAACCTTCCCCATCGTTACACACGTACACCTGAATATACGGCATACATTCGCATGATGGCAGTTTAGTATAAAACAAAAACACTTGTAAATACGATAAGTCTGCACAAAATGGGATAGGAACTGTTCCCAGGCATCTGTGAAAGAGATGGCATTGAGGCCAAACCAAAGACGATACTGTACTTCGTCTATGTGAACCCACACAGCTCGACGGCATACAGGGCTTCCTTCTTGGAGTTTCCTTTTCAGTCTACTCCAGTATGCCTCAATGGCATTGGTGTGCCGTCTGGTGATAGGGAACTTGAAGTTCTTTGAGTGGTTAACAGAGAAATGTAGATGACCTTCTGAGGGAAAACGATTATACGCCTCCTGCTCATCCGTTACCACTATACTGCATTTAGCGACCCATTTTGTTATAACGGAACGGAGAGCGAGCCAACGTCGATCATTCGCCTGTTCAAATAAGGCTTTCTGTCGGGTAGTATCTTACATCCCGATCAGCCACCACCCATAAAACCGCTATTACCACCTGTCCCGTAAGACAGGCTGTTTTGGTTAGACGGATTTTTTGGGTGCTATCTCCCGATGGTTACCCAAACTTCTTTTCAGTGGCACGTAAAAACCGTACTCTGCAAATAATGACTACTTATGTGGCATGCATTTTTCTCACTGATTTTCGATGCCCTTATATATTCAATCATATTTCATAGAAAACGTGCCTAAAAATATTTAATCTTATGCGCATTCGGTAGACACTGACGTTTTCCTCCAATTTTCTACCCGAAGGAAGGGTGCAATTCGGTTTTCAAGAACATTTTAGACTCCCGAAAAATTTTAAAACCGACAGTCAGTAACAATTGCATTCTAGGTTTACAAATCATAAACCATATATTTTTTGCATACGGAAAACAATAAATTTCTCTGCAGTATTAAAAGGAGACCATATAGGGGTTGTGTAATTTAGCAGTGAATTTGAGCCATATTGTTAAATTTACAAGCCGCATTGGTAAATGCAGAGGCATAACGTTTTATGAGCCACCATTTCAAGGTATCAAAAATTTTCATAATAAGAGATTTTTAAAAACCGAACTATACTCTTCCTTCGAGTATAAAGTTGGAAGAGGACGCCAGTTTCTACGGAATGAGCAAAAGAGTGCCTATTTTTGTTTATGTTTTCCATGAAATATAATTACTTAACTTATGGTAGCCTGTGGACTGCAGCATACATTGAGTGGTGGTAGAGGGGGTTTAGCGGGTGGTGCAAGACAAGGAACGGAGATTAAGAAGACCCAGAAAATAAATAAATTTCCGCCGAAAGTTTATCGTACGCTGTAATTAAACAAAGAAAGTGAGCGCCATAACTTAAAAAATAGACGAAAAGTGCTTTTAATAAAATAAGGGACTACGAGTAAACTGCGGCTAATAAGTTTACATTTCGTCAGGAGGGCAGAAAAATTTCAACCAATGGTAACGGTGAATAACGACTGATGTTTACAACCGTGCTGGAGTTGCCAGCTACGTGGGATCCTACACCCTATCGTTACCGAAATTGTTACCAAAGTTTTAATGAGGCTCCTTGTTTGTCTACTACTGAGCTTATCCAGCAGTCGTTCATTAGCATCCTACCAGTACGATATTGATAGCTGACGAAAAAGTTATTAAAATCTGCATGCAAATTCATCATGCGTTAATTGCAGCAGAAGTTCCGGCTAAAATCAGTTGCCAGCACATCGCGCAGTCGCTCTTTTAACACAAACGCTAATATAAACTTAGGGACCTGAACTTGATCAACATTCTCTACTTTCAAATGTTACTTGCCTACATTTCGGCTCAGTAAATACACGTGTTCACGACTTCGAACCTGCAAAATGAAGTTCTACTTAAGCTCAGCTAATCTATAGCGCCCCGTGTGCAAAGAGCTTATTGCACGGTTGCCAGATTCGAACGAGGCTGTCTAAATATTGACAGGTTTTACCTAAACAAGCCGACACTGAAACCGGCGGAGATTGAAAGATTCCAAACCACGAGAAAAAGTGTTTCTCTTTCGCTTTCGCTATGCTGACTTCCTGAACTCCATCACCGTCGTCGCAATGTTTTCACTACACAACCTTATCAAGTTGCTGTATCATCGGCGCACTTCCGTTGTAAGTATAAAACCGGCCATCAATATAAACATATGAGAATGCACAGTCAACGGAACTCCGGGAAATATTTTTTGTTTTACCAAACTAGGGCAGGACGGAAATTAAACGCATGCGTTTTACAACGGGAGGAATAACAGAAAATAAGGACTCCCGTTTATACTGTGTGACACTCTCTCGCCACGAAAGGCCCAATTATTCAGGTACACTTAACCATCCGAAATAACAACAGTCGTTGGCTCAGTTATTGCATTGATTTTTTGGATTTAGGAAGAAGTCTGAACTAAACAACAACTGATGGGCTTCAGAGTACTTTGTCACAGAGACGCATGGGAGGACATATATAAACCTGCATATATGTGTTACGTAAGCAGCTTATTAAGACCGCAAACAGCCAGGTGTAGACAGTTGATTCACGGTCACTACGGATCACCAGTGTGTCACAGGCTATGTGGAGTGATATAAACAAACATGCAAAATAAGCGTGTGACGCCTACTCTTGTGGTTAGAATGCCCCTCGATCCCCTTTGTCTGCCCATTATGTCTGCCGCCCTTGATATATATATGCATATATATATATATATATGAAGTTAAAAACTGGCATCCTAAGGATCATAATTGAGAAGAAATAAGTTCTTTGAGAAAGGTAAACAAGTTTAATTGTAAATTTTCGACTTTAGTTCCCCAAATCGTCCTCAGACGTGAAGTAAGTGTGCAAACCAATTAACATTTAAACACACCTAAAATCGATTTTGTCCTATCACCCCAGCTGGCGTAATATCCTTATTGGCCAATTCCCTTTTCCACTTCTCCTTGAGGTTTTTATACACTGCACCGAATTCTATGTGTCGGTTGATCCATGAGTTATCAGAATGGTTGACCTCTGAAAATTCACGGCCCTTCTTAGATGAGCAGACAATTTCGATGCAAGTACTGTCTCAGGCGAATTTTTGTCCAATTTACAGCATATGCATGGCAAATTGGGACAAGTACTCTCGCCTTTTTACGGCCAACTGATGTTCCTGTATTCGTATAGAGGCCGATTTACCAGTTTGGCCGCAGTAAACGACATTACAGGTGTTTCCTGGTATCAGGTTCACAAACCTGAAGTACCACTGCGACCGCTAGTATCGTCAGTCGGTGCTTCTAATTACAAGATTTCTAAATGACTATTCCACAAACCCTATCCGTCGACAAAGGATTGTGATACATAAATCAATAATCCGGTAGGTTTTCTGGGCAAATGACAAGGAGTAATAGGCGCAACAGATGAAATAATGGTATCCTTTGATGTCGTTTCTCTGATTACCTCCATTACACTGAATTTAGCAAGATAATGTACAGAGGAACGTCTCCAGTACAACGACATGGATATTCCCGCATCTTCTTTGTTAGAACTCTTTGTTAGAACTCTTCTTGTTAGAACTCTTAGGCCTTTGTCTAGAAACGGACTTTTCGTTTGCACAGAAATACTACCAACAGCTGAAGGGAACCCCTATGGGATTACCCATTTCTGGTCTTCTCGCAGAATTCACAATGCAGAAATAAGAGGCTATCGCCTTACCACTAGTTAACCCCAAATTATGGGCACGTACTGTTGATGACACGTTTGTCATTGTTAGTGATCAACTGGAAATGCTCCACAATATTATTAAGTCAACAGTTCCAGGAATCACATTCACATATATATATATATATATATATATATTCCTAGAGACATGGCCCTCTAACGCGGACAGCATCAACCGCCGCGTTGACCTAGACTCCCATTATGAGGGCCTAAGATCATGCCTCACTAAACCGAGCCCCACACCGCACCAGCGGCCGCTAATTCAGGCGCCCGCAGTTCTGCCAACCTACCATTCTCCCTACCCTCCAACACGGGGAGCCGTAACTGTTCTCTCTCCCACTCCTTCCTACCCCCCCCCTCCGACTCAGAACCCAGCATGACACCCTGCCCGCATCCCTCCTCACACGCTAACGATCCACCCGCCAATATTTGTCTTGTCGCGTCTACTAGTCTAGTGTGACTGTCTCACTCTCTTTTATCTTTATTTCGTCTGACGACGGGCTGGTGTTACCACTTCGGAAATTCACGAGTACAACTCGATTTTTTCGAAGAACCTCTTCCTTTTTCATATATGTACATATATATTCTTCATAATCATCGATAAACAGAGGGAAAATGAAGCATGCTTATAAGCCGCGGGTTTGTTTGTGTTAGCGTTTCAGAGATCTTCCCGTTCTCATCATCCGGCCGGCGTGGTGGCTGTTCCAGACGAACTTGGTTTATACAGTAACAGGTTTTTCTCAAGAAACGCTGACCGGAATTCTGAAATGAGTTTTTGGTTACAAAGGGTTACTAAAGTGTGATTAAAATATTAAAGAACTGGCGGCATAATCTCAAGATATCCCAGTCCCTCCAGGATGAAGGTTTTTGAATAGGCTTCTTTTCGTCAGCCTGCAAGACTTCACTACATGACACAACACCTTAGACGTCATGAGGAAAAGTGATATTATAATTTTGGGCAACTGAAACGCTGGGCATTCTGCCCATTCACCCAATCCCTTCAGGACATATTCTGGCAATATACAATATTAAGACACGTTCTAAATGGGCAACTTATTAGCAAAAGGTTTCCAGTTGAACAGTTGCTTATTTGTTTTGACATTTTATGATGGGAGTCCATTTTTTTCGGAAACGAGCTCTCATGTGTGAGTCCTTGAACGTGGCCCAGGCATTCACTACTTCGACAAATCCTTTTAAAAAGCACCTTATTTCAAAGGCTTTGATAAATACCAAGTTTAGACTCTGTCTTCATTGAAAACGCTGGAAGTTGTGGAGTTTTCACTGATTTCTCAAGGGCGTTCTGAAACTCAATGGCTTCCGTCTTCAGCAAAACCCGTAATTATGCTTACGACCACATCTCCCCGTTTTATTTAAATTTTAATACTCACTGGCCAGCCTATGAATATGTGATCTTAAGGGAACCGTATTCCCTTCGGCGTCGTTGTCAGCGAAATGAAGCCCAATTTGCTCTTCTTTAATCCATCATATACACAAAAGTAAAAAAACACAGAAAGCTACATGAATCCTGTACAATAGGAGCTGGAAACAGCTGACCGGTGATTACGCACCTGAGCCTACGCCAAGCTTTATATAACAGCAATTCTTGACATAGTTATTTGTACGGGAAAACATCGTGTTAGGTTAGCAGCCGTATGAAGTATACATTTTTGTCATTGGTGTTCGACATCCTAGTAAATTCAATTGTATTTTGCAGAAAATGTGCCAAAAAGCAAATTACGTTTTCCTCAGGGTTTGTGCACGGCGACAGAGTATATTTGGATTCAAATAAAGCCTTTCAATTGCACAAAATCGATGAACCCAACCTGCAGTTGTGCTTTCGCTTAGGGATTCGAAACTACATGCTATAAACTTTCAGTAAATAAATTGAAAGGTAAGCCTCCCAAAAAATATAATTTGAAGATTGTAGGTTCCTTGGGGAACGTAAGGACTTTATTAGTAAATTCTCGAGGTCGGTTCCCCGTGTCGTCGTCAGACTCCAGTAACTGTACAAAAAACAGTCAATACTTTAAACGTGCTGAAAAAATCAATACTTCTCCGGGAATTCAGCCAGTAAGCGTCCGCCGCACTCTCTTTTAATTCTACTTGATATTTTTGTACATGGTGTCCAAATCAATATGCCGATTAATGTATGACTCATCTCAGTGCGTGGCTTCAAGAAATTCTCGGTATTTTTGACAGGACAGACACCGACGATGCGAGTCCTTTCCCATGCAAAAGCGTGCCCGGCATCTAATGTGTGCTTGGCCATTTGAGGTGGGCGGTCTCACCTCTCGGTAGCTAATAGGTGTAATAGGATAACATGCCAACAGCATAGGTACTAGCCAAAAGCCCATACACGCGTGTTTCGCCTATGTTTCTGCCGCAGCATGACATAGCTGCGAGGGGTTCGGCTCTTCATTGGGTCCCTCAGCATTCCCCTTCTACCTTCTGGTAGATATTCCTGTTTACAAGTTGTTGCTTTTCAATATCCTCAAAATCATACATTCCTTTAGGCAGTTGAGAAGGCGTCATGTAAAGCACACAAAATTATGCCATGGATGCTGACCAAGTTCCATATTTCCGAAGTAGCATTAATAAATAGACAGATACAATTATGCATGAATGCACATTTTACGGTCTTAGAAGATCTCGTACTTAAAAACATTTTTTCAGATAACCAGTTGGCCAGTTCGCTTTCGATAAATTATCGTCAAGTCAGTACCTTTATATGACAACGGAGTCACATGAAACATGCCAGTGATCAGATAAATCGATTAAAGTTCGTTTTGAAGCACAGACGGGTTGTGGGGATATGAAGTGGGGGGATAAGGGTAATAAGAGTCGCTGCCAGGGGCGAGGTGATAGTGGAAGGGTGTGGAGAGGTGCATATAGTTAATTTACCATTGACCACGGTAAGCGCAGAGCCCGCGTGCATTAGACCGGCTATCGTAACCTGTTACCGGCCATTTCCGCTATTAATGCTTCTAGTTTCTCCTTTTCGCAACCATGGCGGGAAGTGTTCTCGTATTCTTTTGGATAGGCGACGACTCATGATACCAATATAACCTGCTCCATGGGAGCAAGTGGAGGAGTAGATGCACATCGAGCTGGTCTGAGGTGACAGCTTATCCCTACCATCTCCGCGTAAAATTAGAGAATGATTTTCGCTTCCTTGCTGCTGGAAGATTCACCTGACAGCTTGATCATGGCGTCTCTTTAGGGGTTCATTTGAAGAGTCTCCTTGAAAAGGGACTTTGAGAAACGACGTTTTCTTTTCGGCAGTCAATGTGGTGGGTTTTGCCGATCGCTCGGCAATGTTCCTTGCAACTTTAAAACCCTTTTTAAAAACAGAGCGATAACCCTTACTCTACTATAGGACACACAAAATCCACTTTTGCCAAGTTTTTTTGCTGGCGGCTGGGAATAAACTCGATCAAAGGCCGGCATCACTGGATTATGCTGCACAATAATCAGTATAACAATCCCATCTATATGATCGTTTCTAATCGAAAACACGTTACAGAATCTCGGCCAACATTTCTTAAGACGGGCCAGCTACTGAAGTACTCATAAAGTCTAATCACTTATCATCACTGCCTTTGAGTCACTCCCAGGCCTTTCGAACACTGGTCACTCCAAGGCAGCAGTCTGCATATCTAAAAGTTAGTGTGCTTACGCATGCGTGGAGAATCTAGCAAAGACCCGTAGCACCAGCGTCGGGATAAAGTCCGCCGTTTCCCGGGACAATTATTACATTTTAATTTAGCCTGCATACAGTGGTTTACCTATCTCAAAAAAATTCAGTCAAACTCTTCAAATGTGCGTCGCCAATTTAAAGGGAAGCTTTAAGTGGAGTTGTAGTCTTGATTATTGTGCGGCATAATTCCAAGATATTTCAGTCGCATCATTTGAATGCGCTTCTTTGTTTCGTAAAAACGGACTGTGGTGCAAAAGTTGGACAATTTTCTGCCGCTGATGGAATCCCCTAAAATGTAAAGCATTTACAAAGAATTCCCGTTACGGGTTACTGTTAGAAGCAAAGCGACGTTAACGCGCCGAGCACCAACTTGTTTACATGTACATAAACTGGGAAATGCATGGATGCCAACCCACGGAATCCTGCTTGTGCAAGCAGACGAAAACACGTTTCCACAAGTGCCAATTTGCTTTCACTTAGCTGCACATACCATAAACACATAATGACTTGCTTGTTTGTTTATGTGCAACAAAAAGGTGTTTTTTTTACCTTAATAACAAGCCAAGGCCTCATTAGTTGTCTTTAAATGACTCGGTAGCGTAAACTTCAAAGAAACCGCTTCGGACCCAGACGGTTGGGATTTGTGCATCGCGGACAGCTACCGATATTGTCCGCTATCGCCTTCTCGACAAAAATAGTCGCGTTGAGACCCACTACCTTTGACCGTAAAGGGAAAAGGGTGTTACTCCGACAGGATGATTCAAGACCTTCTAGCGGTGTAAAAGCATTCCCCATTCAGTGGACAGATGAACGCCTTTAAACTGATGCAGAGCTTTAATTAACAATTCAAGTCAAGCTGCCCCTTCCTGGATAATTTATTTTTTTGTCATTTGAGTGGCATAAGTAGCCTGCGGCCATTAATTCCACATGCCAAAGGACAGGCCGATATATATTCTATAGCCTTAATTGGCTAGGCTTGCTCACAAAAAGCCTGATGGGGAAACATACCTCACACCTTTTATTCGCCCGGTATTTTCCAAACGATGAGCCCCGTTTATTGCCACTGAAAATTATCTGCGAAGTAGACAGTCTCATAATTAATGTGCGGGGGTTGAGATGAAGGTTAGTGGATTATGCACCTCTGAGGACACATAGTTCAAAAATGACCTGAGCTAGCAATCTTGTGTTTCAATAGGAGGGAGTCGTAAATTTTTAGCGTACACTACCTTATTCATGAAACTTGATATCCGAATCCGATATGACAATTTTCGGGCTTCTTGACGGTTGCGCGTTTTGCTCGCTTGTCCAGATTCTTCAAGGAAATGGTCTTTTCTTGCGTAGAAAATGTGTCCACGCAATTTTATCAGGCAGACTGTTCTTACGTTTGAGCGAAAATGGGCGTTGAGATATATTCTGGCAATTTCGTATTCTTATACCTTTCCTAGATTTCGGGTACACAACTGAGCGTGCTTTTCTTCAAAACGAGAGTATTTCAATCTCGGGAGTTCTACTAAATAGAGCTTGTCGCAACTGAAACTCAATTTTTTGTCCAATACTAACAGGGGAATTCAGTTTGATGATACATAAATCATTTGTAAAAGACCGAGAGTTTTATCGATTTTTAAAAGTCGAATTCCGACATCTGTGCGATTTTGCGCCCTAAAGTGCGGAAATAAAACACGCAGGCAATCCCTTGTTTAAATGGGCCGAGATTGTCTTGCGATTTGGAAAATTTTATGACTTGACATCAAAGTGACCATCACCGAATAGTCATTTTCAGTTTCTGAACATTTGAAAAACTACTTTTCGCACAACCCAATTTCTGCATACAAGTAATTTCGAGATGGGACGAGCAAAACATTAACAGTCTCCCAAAAATAGCAGTATTTATACGGCCACTCTGCCGTGCATTCACAATCGCAAAACGGAGCCTAAAAGTGGATAAAAATAGTGAAAAGGGTCGCAATATAAAGAGAAAGACGTATTCTTTCGAATTCGCTGAAAAAACGGCCAAAGCTGTCAATTTTTTGCCTTCACAGACATCTGTCAATGAAATGTGGTATTAAAGCACCCCTAATTAAAGCTTTTTATTTGGTCTGGAGTACACTGATCGTTGACTTTTGTTGTAGATGTTTGTTTTTTCGAAAATAAGGTTGCGGGCTTAGGTTATTCTTCATATGTGGCCCAAACGACCACCTACTTGAAAAAGAACGCCCAAAACTTTCGTCACTTCGGTAAAAGACCTTTCGTAGCATCTTATTTTGAAAGTTTTAACATACGTATCATACAGAATCTTTCGTTATAGGTAACCGATTGAAAACACTGAAAATCATGATGTAGTCAGCGATATTTTAAGACCGATCTGAGACACAACGCAAAATGTAACCCAATGGAAACGTTTGTTGCTATAACAATCCTCTAGGTGTTATTAAGCTAGATCTGAACTACCTTATTGAACCGCATCTCAACCAGTGCAAAAACATGGAAAATACAGCAATTACCCATGGAATCGTTTTGGAATCTATACTCAAAATGTGGACCGTTGTCAGACCGCCATACCTTACAGTACATTAATTCTTAAGGGATTTTTCGATGCAGCCTTCACAAAAAGACTATTATCAAATATTATTCTATTTGTGCTATCATATTTTCTCAGTTTAATGGCTTGGACGGGCTTTCTGTACACCGAAAACTGAAGCTTACTAAATGACAAGCATTTCTGACATTCTCGAGATCTTCCGCTATCCTGAAAAAATCGGTATTTCTGCAAAATGTAACATCGCTTCTGGTATTCCTTTTATATTTTTGAGTCCCTTAAATTTGTTCTTTATCAATATACGTATTGGGTCTATGTATTAATGTGGGTTTGCGAGTGATTGACAATTATTTTGTTAGGTCACTTTCTGTACATCTAAGGAACAGAACGCTTTCTTGGTTACCTCACACAAGCGACGCACCAACCAACGAACACACTTCGCTTCCAACATACACAGTGGGATGCTTGGGTAAAGAAAGTCGTCTGCCAGATCCCATGCGATGCTTTCGATGAATTATATGTTGGTCAAACTGCAAAATCTACCTATGCACGCACGCATGCCCACACACGAACATTAATTAGCAGTAAAGAAGCAAGACCACGTATTTAGCAAACACATATCTGACAAAACCCTAGACAATTATTAGACAGGTAGGATTTCAGGACTTGTAAGAGTCTGGTATTCCAGGATCAGCGAAGCATGGCCCCGAGACTGTTGTGGGCTGGCAGTTCTCTAGCCCCTGGTTTCCTACCTATAGGTGTTCTTGCGCTCCCTGGATAGACAGATCGTGGGCATGGCTGCGCAATTATCCACCTCGTCTTTTTGACCATTTGCCATGCTTATGCTTTTGGTTAAAATCCTGGTCAGGTGTTTTTTGTGAACCAAGGGGTGTGGGGGTACGCCTAGGTGTGGCTTTACATCGTGCCAGCTACTTATGTCCTCGGTCTTAACACCAGATCTAGGAGGCTGAGGGAGAGGGTGCGATAGGTACAGTGCAAGTCTACCACCACTATAAACTAGTTCGCGTACAAGTCACCGTGCCTGCCTCACCTTGCTGTAGAGAACACGGTGGACATCGTCGGACAGGACGGTCGAACTATCCATTAAAGTAGAAAGCTGTTTGGCCTTCGTAACCATTCCTTAATTCGTCCGAAACTCTGAACTCGTACAGGAGTCGATCGGCAGCGATAAAAGCGGGAACAGAGAAAGCAACAGCTATAGGGGACCATGAGCCCATCAAACATCGGTGATGCTGATCCGGAAGCGACTGCACAGGGCGCTACATACCTGTGTCGGTTGACTGAGATCTCATTTAAGATTCTTATAAACCGTCGATTTTTTGTTCTTTGGTAATTCGGCTGTCAGCGACCTGGAGATCCATGCTGTCAGGATAGGCCGCACTAACGGAATCATCCTTCTTGGTCATTTCTCCAAAAATTAGGGACGCCTGTATTCTCAAAATATGTGCCTTGTTGTAATTAGGCGGAAGAGGGTTCCGAACACCGCGAACTTCCCAAGGCGCAATGGGTCAACAACGCCGCATTTCCCAAAAAAATAATAATTTAAACAACGTTTCCTGCAGTGGGTGGAAGTGAGGTTGTTCGGCCCGGTTGGTGAGAAACCTCGCTGCCATTGCTTACTGAGTCTTGTACGGTCCCTCGGTACGCTGAACGCTACCCAGCCTACTCTGTCTTCCTGACTTCTAATTGGTCGACATTTCGTTTTCCCAATTGGTGACCCCGACGTAACACGGACACGCGACCTACCGACCCCAAAATCTTACGTTTTTTCCATAAAACCATTTGGCATTAGGGGCGGACGACGACAGCCAGCTGTTGTTTTTGAGCATCCTCGGGGAGCTTAAAGATGACAGAATATAAAACGACAAAGCATACGCGCCAGATCCTTCTTTACCACAAAAACCACATTCCACGCTATAAAAGAAACGATGTGTGCACTCTCTAGGGGAAGAGGAACACTGAAACGATCTGGTTTGTAGCGTGCTCAACTTTTGTAACCTCTGGCGATTCTTTGGTTTCAATCGAGAAACCTGCAACATGATAGAAAGTAGCGCACTAGTCGGACCACTCGTAGGCGTCGGGGCAAAAAGAAACCAGAAATCCAACAGGCGTTGAGGTCACTTTGGGGAGCGTTCGCTCAATTCCTAAGATAGCCGAACACTGATATGTCCCCCTGACTCGGAGATACTATCCGAAGTCTGACTACGAGGTCAAAACACACTTCAGCGGCAAAACGGTTGACGTAACCTACTGCACCCAGTATAAGCTCTGATGTATCCAGGGCCCTGCGACAACTAAGGAATCGATTAGGAAAACGCTTTAGAGCAGTGAGATAACCCAATGCATTTTGGTGACAGATTACCGTTTAGATTCCTCGTACACATTAACTCCGGACAAAGGAGACCAAGGAGACTGGATAGCAATCATCCGACCCCCTAACGATCTGACGTGCAACATAACTTTACAGGTTTCAACAGCACTGAGCGCCCCCTGGCAGGCGAAGATGCGAGCTCCAGGAACTAGTTTATTGTAAGAAGAAGCGATCGCTAGAACAAGGGCTTTATTCGCCTGATGTTCCGGATTCTCATTTGAACCCATCATCAGAGACAGTGGCAGAAACGGGTGATTCGCGAACAGGAATTTGCAGTAGTTATAGGAAGCAGTTGCCATGCTACCGCATATCTTTTGTAATTAACCGCGTGCCCCTTTATCCAGAACGGTCGCTCGCCGGTGCGTTAATTGCTCGATGGCCGACATGTAAATTGATAATTGCTGAAACCTCATCACCCGTGTTAGATGCTGGCGTGAGGATGAATTCAAGTGGCAGTCCGAAACGTCAGGTGAATAAAGTCCTCGTTCCAGCGGTCGCTTCTTCTTATCTGCTACAGAATAGTTGCTTGACGGCCAGTAGATCGATGGCTTAAATCTGACGTGCCACCGCGACCGGCCGTAGATCTAAACGTCTGCCGTCCGGTGATGTAGGCGACCCTATGCGGTAAACACCGACCTCAGTGGTTTGTCATTTAAACCTGCCTACAACACCCTTCCCGCCATAAGTAGTCTCCCAGGCCACACATAATGCGGGCAGTTGTGGGCCACGGCAATCATCGACATTTTGGAAATGCACGCCTTCTTATCTTCCCTGGGCGTCTTCAACTAAATGCGTCAAACCAGTGAATTAGACCTATCATTCAATGCCGATTTCTGCTGTTTGACCATCGGTTTGGTGTTTTTTGACTCACACATCCTTGTCGCCCCGCACAATGCACCATCTGCGTGCTTAAACCCACATGACGACTGGTTCCACTATCCACTCCACCACACACTATTGGAATGCCCGGCCAACTGGTGTTCGGCGTAATGCCCAGTTGGTGTACAGATACGACGGTGATTTAAGACTCAAGCGGACGAAAGGCAGCCAAACTAAAGCGTGCCATGAATAAATGTTGGCTGCTCCTTAGCTGCCGTCGTCCTGATTCTATCCTGCCAGCGGTCTCAGGTGGTGAGAGTGCAGTAGCTGCAGCGAAAGTCTACTACGTCACCATCACCTGAGTCACCAGTGGCGTGCCAACCCTGTGTGTCACATGGTGGTCGTCGTCGTCGACCGGCGTGGTTAGTGTGCCACTCGGGGGGCAGTGGTGGCTATAGGGCCATCTAACCGAATCATCCTTACGCCCGGATCAATCTAACCCAACCCCGGTTTCTGACGGACGGTGCGCTCAGGGTGCCCTACCCCCGGGGCCATCCATTGCGCATAAGTTGTCCCATCGGCGGCCGGAAGGACAGAGAGAAGGCGACTTTGCCGCCAGGATAGGTGGAGGGAGGCTTCGTGCGTACGTGGAGACAAATAGAACGAGGGAGGAGAGAAAGAAGGAACAGTTTAGACAGGAGCAGCAGCAGCAGCATCAGCAGCAGCAGCAAAGGATGAAGGAGCGGTCGCAGGGAGAGTGCAGCGAAGGGCCGCAAAAGAAGGAAAGTGTGGGAAGAGGGGACAGCGAGGCGGGGAATTATCGGCCAAAGCGGCAACAGTTTAACAGAAAATAATTGTCACAACGCGGTCGGATGCACAGAGGACAGTCAAAAATTTGCAGGGCGCGACTCAATTCAAACAACGAAACCCTCCACTCTCCTTCTCTCTCTCTCTCTCTGTCTCGTGCGTTTAAGCACGAGCCCACGCAGACAAACAAAAAACAGGAGCAGGAATCGAAGTTGGAAAAGAGGGACGATACGGGAAGTCAGTTCAAGCCAAGGCCAAACTCGTGGGTCGGGCGTGAGTTAGGAGAAAGGCATTCCAGAAGAGAGACTTTCTCGAGAGACGCGTGTTGAGCGTTCAACGGTTGAGAGCACCTGGTCATAAGTTGCCCTCAGGGAGCGTTCGGCGTCAATTGTGTGCAAGAGGTCAAGATAATAACGGTTCTTTTCTGCATCGTGAAGAAAATAAAAAGAACAGGGCTAAACCAAAGAAATCAACACAGCTTTTGAAACGTTAAAACCTTAGAATAGTTCCACCACAGGATGGCGATTACTAGAGCTCCTTCTCTTCAGCCCTAAGACCCAAACACTCATAAGATTTTGACCAGGCCAAATGGTATATCGGCGATCACACACATATACGTCGGTAATACCATTCTGCCTATATATCAGGCGCCGCTGTGTGGCTGCTGGTTGGGCTCAAGAGAGAGCCCTTAAGGCACAACGGAACGAGTTAGTTCCGTATGAACGATCGGTGAGCGCCCCCCTACCATTGTATATTCCCGATCGAAAACCGACAGGCCAACGGGCTCGTGGCCCGGTGGGTAGAGGCGTGGACTTCTAAACCAACAGGTCGCGAGTTCGAGGCTTGGCTGTGCCACACTTCGGGCTTGGGTATGACTGGCTGACGACGGCTAACAAGCCAGAAATGGCCGTTCCAGTCTCCCTTGTCTTTGTCGGTAATACTATTCTGCCTATATATCATGCGCCGCTGTGCGACTGCTGGTTGGGCTCGAGAGAGAGCCCCTAAGGCACAACGGAACGAGTGAGTTCCGTATGAACGATCGGTTAGCGCCCCCTACCAACATATATGTATATATGTGCAAACATATTTATATATTGTATTTATATACATTTTGTATTATTGTATATATTATTTGTATATATTGTATTTATATATGTATATTAAGTGGAGGCAAACGAGGTGGTGGTGTTCTTTGACGTGGCCTCACTGTTCACTTATATCCTACCCCACCTGACCATCGACAATGTCGACGGTCTTCTCCGTGAAAAATACGATGAGACCGGCCAATAGCTCATGCGAGTGAACATCATCGAGCTCCTGCAATTGTATCTTAAGAATTTCTTTACATTTAATATGGCGAAAGAGACATGATCGCTGGGACAAGAGCTTCATCCGCCTGAAGTTTCGGATTCCTGCTCGAACCCATCATCATCAACAACCCACCGGAGACAACCATCAGGCGCCAGGTAATAAAACCCAAAGACCCGCTGTTATGGCAAAAGACGTCTGGAGTCGTTTATCGGATCTGGTACAGTTGCAGACAAAGCAACTACGCCGGAGAAACCGGAAGACTGCTTCGAACGCGAATGGCCGAACACACTGCAACAGTCCGGAGAAATGTCGCCTGCTCTCGGGTTACGGCTTATTCGACGAGATCCGGCCAAACATTCCAATTCGACGAAGCCGAAATTCTCGCGTGAGCTGTGAGCCGCTTGAGTCATGATTTACTAGGCCCCAAGCCATTAACAAGTGTAACGACCTTCCCCTTCCGTACTCGGTGCCGAGAGTTCGCCGGGGCGGAGTAATTAGCCACATGGGAAGCGCACAGGCAAACACTGTCCCCAACGCCAGGGTCGGTTTGTCAGATGGTTGAGCAATCATCACACCAACATCCAACACACGTGGCGTAATTGAAGCAATTACCTACGCGAATGTCGGCCATCACGCCACGTGCAACGATCCCTGATGAGGGGGGGGGGAGGGAGCAGTGACTATTCATAGGTAAGCGGTAGCATGGCTACTGCATCCTATAAAAACTGCAGCCTCTTATGCATGAACCACCCCAGTCTGCTTTTGTCTCTGATGATGGATTCGAGCAGGAAACCGAAACGTCAGGCTAATAAAGCTCTTGTCCTAGCGACCATGCTTCCTTCATCACTATGAGCAATGTCCTCTACGCTGGCTAAGCAACACCGCGTTAAAAGACTAATCACACGGACAGGGGAAACAGGTGACTTCTAAATCCTGGAATAGATCAAGAAAACGAATGCAAAGGAGACGGACATACCGATATCGGTGAGATTTCGGAAGTCAACGATCACCACGATGGCACAGCGTTTTAACTCCTCCATCTTGTCCAGTTCCTGCTTAACCCAGTCCTGTTTGGGGCGCGCGAGGAGAACAGCTTTGAGGGGTCCCACTAGTTGCTCCATTTCTAAAAAGACAAAAAACGAGAACCATATAAAGAGGCGCAAGGGGTCGCGGGCTGCAGTCCGTAAAAGACGTAACCAAATTGTTAAGAGAACTAGGTCACATAAAAGGAGTGGCCAAAAACGGTTTCCTAAACCCTGAGCAAGTCGAGATAAAACTGCGTTCGGTAGGCTGCCAGTAGACGACAACTGGATTCTAAAATAACATACTGACTGTTGGCCGACTCTGGCGACGCTATTTGTTTCCTGGCGAAAGTTGGGACATCTTAGTAGCTCAGAATGATAGCTTTCACAGCTGTTAATATTATAATATTCCATGGCAGGCAACAGTATCCCTTTTAAACGGCAGGGAGACCGCGCCAGAGGTTTGACTGTCGCCGAATATAACTCAGACGGCCAATGGAGCTGCTAGGTCGTTAGCTTGCATTCCACTCACCGACCTCCCTCCACCCCAAAAAAGTGATGCAAAAGATGCGGACTATCTCGAGGAAAAACTACGCACCGTCAAACCCAGTAACCGGGAAGTGGCGCCGAATATCTTTCAGGAGTCAGTCCTTTGTGATAGTTTAGTGCCGCGAAGGCGCAATCAGGATAGGTTTTCTATAAGCAACAACTTTTCTACTGTCTCGCGCGTGTGTGGAGACAGGTCGGTGTTAATCAAAAAGACACGCCAACGAATGACGCCATGATAAGAATGCAGGGCAGGCGATGTGGGAGAAAATGGGACACAAAGGACACTGCCTTCTCGATTACACTTTGCCCTTTACCTCACAGCTGAAGACAAACGTGGAACGATCTAACTGGCCTCTCTCATTATATATACATATATGGTAGTGAAAATGCGATTTCAAGGTGGCATATCAAAAGGTACGCCGGAAAACGTCTCTTCTTCTGATATATATATATATATATTCAATCAGAAATCGGCGTGCACCGATATATTGAATTCACGAAGCAAAAAATCTACGTATGGATTGACAAACGTCACGATCAGGCAACCAATTACCAGGCCGAAGTCGGCCAAGTGAAGAGGCGACACCATCTGCCTCAAGTAGCCATGCACACCCTGGACACTGGGCATACTTTCGCTTGGAAGAAAACTCTAATTGTTCCTATGTGCCCCGACCCAGGGAACAGGCGTCGAAAATTTGCACAATAAACTTTCTTTCCCGAAGCATATGTATATATATTCATGCCAAGTAGGCGTTTGACACACACTGTTGTGGTTAGGATCTCACTCGATCCCATTCTGTCCACACGCCAGCTTGCTACTGGCGACAACGAACGCTGTGGCATAGGACACATACACATACGACAAACAATCAAACTACATGCGTTGAGGAGGATATCAGTGTGTCCGCTGCAGACCTACAACTTGGGCGAAAATAGCAAGTCCGTCGGGCGGGGGGTCATTTTGGAGAGCTGACCTGCCTTCGGGGCAAATTGACATGGTGTCCACAGGCAGGTCGTGATGCGCAGCTCGTATGCGCACTCCCAACGTCAGTGACAGACTCGATGCAAAATTCGTTTACCTAATGCAGGCTGGGAAGAACGCGACAGGTCTTCAAGTGGACATAGACCTTGCACAAAGTTCTCACACTGAGTTACAAATCCGGGCTCTGTTGGCTGCTATAAGCAAAATGTTCGATTTCGCATGCAAATGGCGCAAAATGATCGCAGGATACAAGCTGTGCTCGCCAGCTGTCAAAAGATACTATGTCCACCATGAAACCTTACACTTACAGAAGGAAACAGGGAAGGTGTGGGTGTGGGTGTAGGCGGAAGGGAAGTGAGGGTTAGGAATACGATGGACGGATGGATGGATGAAGAGGGTGAGGGGGGAGGAGGGAGGGGATAGGGAGGAGTATTAGGAGTGGGAAGAGAGGGTGGGGAAGGAAAGGAGTGAGGGCGGCTTTTGTTTCGGAACTGTAGATTCCGACCGCATAATCGAATTACACGAAGTAAATCACCTCACCAAAAGATGCAGTGCGTGATAAAGCGAACAAGGGCAGAACACTAGTAGTCAACCTCAGTATGAAATTACAATCAGATATGTACACTTTCCGTTAGCTGAGGCGGAAAAAAACCGCGCGCTGCATATAGGCTATCTCCGAGTCGACGAATGCAAGCCCAAGGGAGTCCGAGAAAGGGGATGGGGGAGGGACACAGAGCGGACTGCCAGATGCACTGACGCCCTCAGGGACCTAAGGGGCCAGGGGAGGTTGAGCAAATCCAGTGTCTGTACTGCTGATGCAATCAACAGCATAATCTCTGACAGAATAGGAACAAACGGAACCGCGGAAAGGCGTGTCTGTTAAACAAGCCACGGCACGACGACACGACGTGCCTGCACGCGGAGATAACAGTGGGTGGCGAAGTTCATTCAACATTGAAACTGTTTTAGGGTCACAAGACACCGTACTGCAGCACAGGTAATAGCCAAAAGCCCATACAAGTGTGTTTCGCGATGGTTCTGTCGCTGCATGGCACAGCTGCGAGGGGTTCGGCTCTTAAGTGGGTTCCCCAGAATTCCCGCCCGGTTTCTGGTTGATACTGCAGTTTACAAATTACTGCGCCTTATAGACCTCAGTATATACTGAGCTAGTCTGAGTTCGTGGTTAATTCCTGAGGAAATTAAAAAGCAACAATTGCAACTGTCGCAACCATACATACCTAATGCCGGGCCATTTCATACAGAGCAGAAAACTGTTTATCGGGTCGGCGCTGACTGTATAGGCGATGTACACGTGACTGGAAGGTAGTTGATCATCTCAAGCGTTCCGGAAAATACTTTTGTGTCAGGGGAGTTCACCGATTTGGGCGGAAATCAACGCCACCCTATGATAGTTCGACCGTCATGCCCACCACGTGCTCCACAGCAAGATGAGGCAGAAACGGCGACTTGAACGTGAAGTAGTTTATAGTGAGAGTAGACTTGCGCAGCATCTACCACACTGCCTCCTCCTACCCCCCCCTTGAGCTCCATGTCTAGACATAGTAAAAAAACGGAGGTGAGGGAGGACGCAGGTGGCTAGGCGCTCCATTTCACACCACTTGGTCTAAACAACAAACACTTAACCAGGATTATAACCAATAACAACAACAGCAGTAGGACAAGGGGTCAGAGGGACGAGGAGGATGACTGGACAGCCATGCCCACGACCTGTATAGCCAGCGGGAGCGAAAGCACACCTTTCGGAAGGGGGGGGGGCAGTAACCGGTGAACTGCCAGCTCACACCAGGCTGCGAGAGCCCAGGTTTCCTGAATAATGGCACAACAGACGCCGACAAGCCCTGAGATCCTACCTGCCTAATAATCGTCTAGTGTTTTGTCAGATATGTGTTTGCTAAATACGTGGTCTCGCTTCTTTACTGCTAATTAATGTTTGCGTGTGGGCGTGCGCGCGTGCATATGTGGATTTTGCAGTTTGACCAGCATATAATTCCTCGCAAGCATCGCATGGGATCTGGCAGACGACTTTCTAAACCCAAGCATCCCATCGTATATGTTGGAAGCGAAGTGTGTTCGTTGGTTGGTGCGTCGCTTGTGTGAGGTAACCAAGAAACCGTTCTGTTCCTTAGATGTACGGAAGGTGACCTAACAAAATAGTTGTCAATCACTCGCAAACCGACATCAATGCGTAGAACCAATATCCATATTTATGAAGGACAAATTTAAGGGACTCGAAAATATCAAAGGAATACTAAAGATGATGTTATGTTTTGCAGAAACACTGGTTTTTTTCAGAATAGTGGAAGATTACGAGAATGTCAGAAATGGTTGTCATCTACTAAGCTTCAGTTTTCGGTGTACAGAAAGCACGTCCAGGCAATTAAACTAACAAAATATGATAGCACAAATAGAATAATATTTGATAATGGTCTTTTTGTGAAGACTGCATCGAAAAATCTCTTAAGAATTAATGTACTGTCAGGTATGGCGGTTTGATAACAGCCCACATTTTGAGTATAGATTCCAAAAGGATTCCCTGGGTAATTGTTGTATTTTCCATGTTGTTTTTGCACTGACTGAGATGCGGTTCAATAAGATAGTTCAGATCTAGCTGATAACACCGAGAGGATTGTTAAAGGAAGAAACGTTTCCATTGGGCCACATTTTGCGTTGTGTCTCAGATCGGTCTTAAAATATCGCTAAATACATCATGATTTTCAGTGTTTTCAATCGATTGCCTACAACGACAGATCCTGTATGATACGTATCTTAAAACTTTCAAAATAAGATGCTACGTAAGGCCAGTTACCGAAGTCACGAATGTTTGGACGTCCTTTTTCAAGCAGATGGTCGTTTGGGTCACATCCAAGCATGAAATCTTATTATCGAAAAAAGGGACATCCACAACAGACGACCGGATGCGGCAGAGGGCGCAGATTGCTGGCGCGGCGAAAACCTGCACGTCGGCGCACCACCAAACCCCCAGGTCCAGAACAAACATTAGGCTAGGATTTTTGGCAACAGCGGGTCAGAATGACGACGATAACGACCTTATACATCGAGTGGGAGCGCAAGCGCACCTACCAGCGAGGAACTAGAAGCCAGAGAACTGCCAGCGCACACCAGGATGCGTTGGCCACGATTTGCTGAATAATGACACATCAGAAGCCTACAAGCCTTAAGTCCCGTCCGCTGATATAGGTGAGTGTAGAATGGCATCACCGACAAAGACAAGGTAGACTGGAATGGCCATTTCTGGCTTATTAGCAGTCGTAAGCCAGCCATACCCAACCCCGATGTGTGGAACACTCGAGGCTCGAACTCGCGACCTGTTAGTTAGAAGTCCACGCCTTTAACCACTGGGCCACGAGCCCGTCGCCCTGTCGGTTTCGATTGGGAATATACAACGGTAGGGGGCCCTCAACGATCGTTCTTACGGAACTCACTCGTTCCGTTATGCCTTATAGGTCAGTGTTCACAGGGGTCGCATTCAAAATAGCGATTGCTGGGCCCCCACCTAGCTCCCGTGTTGTTCCAACACATCTACCGTGTGGTCCGTTTCGGGGCACGAGTCATATCACCTACACGCACACACGACGGTTCGACCATCGTGTGCTCGACGGCGAGGTGAGAGCAGGCGCGGTGACTTGTGCGTGAATTAGTTTAAAGTGGTGTTAAACTTGCATACCATTCACCGCACTCTCTCCTTCCCCACCAGGGCGGATATCAAAACTGAGTCAAGAAGACCGGATGCGGGAAAGAACGCAGATGGCAGGCGCGGCCGGACGCACACCTAGGCGTACAAACACACCCCCGGGTCGACACATACTTACTTGTACTTGATACGGCTGCGATCATGCCCGATCTAGCCGGCCTCGACGATGTCATGAAATGCACCTCTCCATACGTGACGATCCGCGGCAGCACATCTGGGCAGCTCAACCCATTCCCATCGCCAACGACGTAGACCGAATAACGAAGGTCCAAGAACCACTTCCATTTCTTGACGAACTGTGTCGATCCAGGTTTTGAACTGACCCCGCCCCCTTCGACGCCTTAATAGGGCCACGGCGTCGCATCTAGGGCACTAACACTGAGCTCCTGAGGTGGACGACGAAGAACATGCCCGAACCACCTCAGTCGTCTTTCTTCGATGGCCTGATGTATCCTTGCGATGTTGTCGCAGCGAGCGCGGACTGTCTCATTTGAGACGAAGACGGTGAACTTCACTCGAAGTATGGTCCTCAAGCAATGGTGGTCAAATACCTCCAGTTTTCGCTCGTCCTCCACGCGAAAAGCCCGGCATTCACAATCATAGAGAAGGACAAACCGGACAGATGCACGGTACACGCGAGTCTTAGTGGCGATGGAGAGGTCACATCGGATCCATAGGCATTTCCGAAGGCTTGAGAAAACCCAGCGGGCAGCATCAATTCGGGAGACAATGTCGTCCTTATTCTGTCCATTAAGCAGCTGCCTCGCCCCCAGGCATTTAAAACTGCCTACTTCTTCAAGTTGACAGCCATCAATCCCGAGGGTTGCCTTCTCATGGTCAGGGATGCAACTTGAAAACACTCTAGTCTCCCCAGCGTTTATGGATAAGCCGACCGATTTAGTGACCTCGTTCACCCGTGACACCATAGACTGCAGATCACCAAAACTTGATGCAGATAAGGCGATATCATCGGCATAATCGAGATATATCAGTCGGTGTCTAGGTGCAAACTCAACGCCGTCACTCTCGCGTAGGGCCCTCCCGAGGATCCAGTCAATAGCGTAGTTGAGCAATATGGGTGACAAGATACAACGCTGTCGAACGCCAGAACGAATACCGAACGGTTGGGGAAGATTGTTGCGGACCAGGACTCTCGCAGAAGTGGAGCGAAAATAGGCCTTGATCATGGCGGATTTTTGCCGGTACACCATCTAGCGCCATTATCCACCACAGGGACTCACGATAAACGGAATCGAACGCGGCGGCCAAGTCAACAAGGCTGACGGCCATGGTCACATCTCGTCTTCTCTCCCTTCTTCAGGATAGGTACAAGGATGCCTAAGCCCCAGCGATGCTTTTTCTTGGTCCAAAACACTCGGCCAGGACTGTTACTAACAACAACAGCATCACAACGTGTCCGAAAAACGCGGATGACTGCGCGGCCAGGTTCACAACCTGTATACCCAGTTTACAGTGGTAGTAAACTTGCATAGCATTCAGCGCACTCTCTCCTTCCCCCACCTGGGCCGATATCAAAACTGAGTCCAGAAGACCGGAGGCGGAAGAGGACACAGGTGGCGGGCGCGGCCGGACCCGCACCTAGGCGTACCATCACAGCCCCTGGTCCACAACAAACACTCGGCCGCGAATCCTACTAACAACAACAGCAGCTCAACACCCGACCTGAAAGACGCGGATGACTGCGCGACCAGGCTCACGACCTGTATACCCAGCGGGAGCGAAAGCACGTCTATCGGCAGAGAACCAGGTGGTAGGGGGCGCACACCGATCGTTCATACGGAACTCACTCGTTCCGTTGTGCCTTAAGGGCTCTCCCTCTCTCGAGCACAACCAGCAGCCGCACAGCGGCGCATGATATACAGGCAATAGGTCGCGAGTTCGAGGCTCGGGTGTTCCACACTTCGGGCTTGGGTATGGTTGGCTGACGACGGCTAATAAGCCAGAAATGGCCATTCCAGTCTCCCTTGTCTTTGTCAGTAATAGCATTCTGCCTATATATCATGCACCGCTGTGCGGTTGCTGGTTGGGCTCGAGAGAGAGCCCTTAAGGCACAACGGAACGAGTGAGTTCCGTATGAACGATCGGTGAGCGTCCCCTACCATTGTATATTCCCGATCGAAAACCGACAGGGCAAGGGGCTTGTGGCCCGGTGGGTAGAGGCGTGGACTTCGTAACCAACAGGTCGCGAGTTCGAGGCTCGGGTGTTCCACACTTCGGGCTTGGGTATGGCTGGCTGACGACGGCTAATAAGCCAGAAATGGCCATTCCAGTCTCCCTTGTCTTTGCCGGTAATAGCATTCAGGGAACCGGGTGTTATGAAACTGCCACCATGGTTTGCTGATCCTGACACGGAAGATGCCCAAAATTCTGGAGGCTGAACGAGACCCTTTGTGTATGAGTGTGCGGCATTAACCTAGACGCGGCTAACTTACCACTTGACGGTCAACTATTTTTCCCTCGCGTATGTTACCTGAGGTGGGCTGTTAATAAGCAGGTCATTTTCAGAAAAAAAAGCAGAACCCTTTTTCAATTTTGAAAGTCCAAATTTGTAAATCTCCGCAACTTTCTGTCCTAAAAGTTCGTAATAAAGTCCACGGGCAATCCTTTGTTTTAGCGTACTCCTCATTCCCTGGCAGATATGCAAAAGGGCCCACCATAAGGCGGCCATTCTAACATTTGAGCATACGGAAAGGTGCTTTGTGTGAGGTCTCATATCTGCTCATACATAATTTAGAAACGGGATGGGTAGAATGCTGGCTGACTGAGAAACACTATGGCATTTATATGGTCACTTTGTGGTACATAGTACGAGGCCTAACAGCAAACATACAGATAACGAGGACGACTCCAATGAAAGGAGGAAAGTGAGTATTCCTCGTCTGTGACAGAAAAACTAGTAGCTTCTGTCGGGTTGGGGGAGGGGGGACGCAAAGGATGGAGATTATGAAGTATTTGGGCGTTCGTCAGCGAATCGACCCAAAAAGTACTTTTTAAAGGCGCAATTTATCACAGACCTTCCTTTTAGACGTCCACTTTTTGCCGATGATCAGATTGCATGTTTCGGTCAGTGCACAAACATGACCCAAACCGTCATCCGCATAAAAAGAAACGCCGGAGAATTCATTACTTGCGTAGATGTTCCCAAGAAATGATTTATTTTGAAGAAAATGGCACATACGGAGACCGTAGCAACCATCTTTTTTTCTCTATTAGTCATTTGAACCTCAAGGATACCGACTCCACCCTCACCGCAGTAATATTACCGACGGAAAGGTCTCTTAATACGCGAAAAATGGCGTATTTGCGATGTTGCCTGCCAGTTTCACTATAATTTCTCAGTGATTGAGAGGACACTTGATATGCAACCTTGTAAAAATCTCAGTAGGACTGGCTTGCATGGCCCCCGAAACAGGACATGGGAATAAGTACGCCCCGACCAAGTACTATGAGTGGACCTGCGTACAATTTCGGAAATTGAAGCAATGTTTTCCCGGAATAAACTTGAACAAGGCGAAGGCGACAAAGCATGCAGAATTTACTGACGTCATAAATTTCGAGACGTCTCATTAAGCCGCACACGGTCATTGCATAGTTATATGACAAGGCAGACTGTTCAATCAACGATCGACCTAGAGTGATAAGACGTGATAGGTAACCTGAAACATGGGTCTAGTATGTGGGTGCATCTGGCGAGGAAGGGGGGGGGGGGGGGGGGGGGAGAAGTCATCCAAGTATGAGAGAACTTGTGCGGCGTGATTTAGAGTGCAACGTGCGGAGAGCACTCAGTCATGCCGGGGAGAGGGGGGCGAGTGGGAGCGAAATAAGAGGGCGGACATGGGAACAGGGTTTCGTCCATAATCGATAGTTACCATGGCAGTGCCAGGTTTATCACACGGTCCACCTGCTTACAGAGTTCTGGTTTCCTCCTCAGTATTGCAGCGGCCTCTGCTCTCTCCCCCTCCCCCCTCGCCATATGCACCCGCATACTAAACCCATGTTTCAGGTTACCTATCACGTTTTATCTCTCTGGGTCGATCGTTTATTGAACAGTTTGCCTGTCATATAACTATGCAATGACCGTGTGCGGTTGAATGAGAAGTCTCGAAATTTATGACGTCAGTAAATTCTGCATGCTTTGTCGCCTTCGCCTTGTTCAAATTCCGGAAATGGCAAAATCTTTCTGTGTCCTAACATCAACAATAACTAAACCGTTGTTCTATTCTTGATTCTAAACCTTAACTGTGCGGTTAACACTAGCCCCCTAAACTTGATCCTGACTTAACTTACGAAGAACTTTAAATCTTGGCTTAAACTGCATCCTTAACCGCACCCTAACACTAACCTTGAACCTAATCGTAACTTCACTGGAAGTTGGCTCAAAGCCACGCGTAATGCGGGCGGTTCCTGTTATCATGTCCTGTTTGGGGGAGGGGGGGGGCATATAAGTCCGTCTTACTGAAATTCCATTCTTGTGATGTCTATAGTAGTGGAATCAAGCTAAATCCTCATCGCAAAATCAACCGCACCTCGACCGGTGCAAAAGAACAGAAAAAGTACGTCGAATTGTCGCACCAAGAGTTTACTAGCTGCAATACTGCATATTATGCAAATGCTCGAAGGATATTTATGTCGATAACGCTTTTTTTAAATGTCGCTTCGCCTATGATGTCTTATTTGCTCACTGGGCTTGATGTACGCCAATAAATCAAGCCAACTTTGTCCTCAAATCTTTCTTTTTCCTTCCATATTGAGTCCCTATTTATTAAAGTTCGTAAACTTCTTTACTACATTCGTCGTTTACGTTCCTACCACACACCTCAACCCTTCGTCTGGCGATTCATTGATGCCTGTATTCTTCCTCTTACCCTATACTGTTCTCCTGTCATTTTTCCTGCTTTGTTACAAAAGGATCTTTTAATTTTGAAACGAATTCTCCGCATGCTCTCTTCTGCTGCTGGTGTTTCTTATATTATTTTAGTTGACACTATCTTACAACGACACTTCAATGCGGTCAAGCAATTCGCTGGTCGAATTCTAGATGACGCTGCCCATCCCCCACATTCCGATCTTATGTCTGCCAAGTCTTCCCGCCCGATGCGCCGCAAATTCCGTCTTATATCCTGTCGCACATCGGCTTATCGAGCTTCTGTATTGCCATTCCTAGCGCGCTATCTTACGTTCGAAGAGACAGAAATACAGAAGTTTAGACTTGAACTATCCCCATAATAATCGTTTCTTTGCGTTAAACTATGACTCTTGAATTATCTATTAACTTATTTACCGCCCATAGTGAATGGAGCCAACTTTTTGCTGAAAATTTTGAACATATGATTTCAAAATAAAGCGCATTCCCCTCTCCCCCTCTCGCCTATCCGACGCAAATATCCAGACTTTCTGTAGGATAAATTGCTATTTCTAAGCCATGTAATGTGGTCTTAAATGTCCCTTTTGTGTTTTCACTTTAGCGAAGGTGGCTCAGTAGCAACT
>CACRXP010000317.1:396568-409351 GCA_902702965.1 Spirometra erinaceieuropaei | reverse complement strand
TCGGTCAGGAATTTCTTGTAAATTTACGTATATTGCCTGAATAGAGGGCGAAGAGGGGGGGGGGGGTGGACACTTACTCTGAGTGACTTCTAGCGGCTGCAGTTGGATAATTCGCTGTAGCATGTGGTAGACGAGCAGTCGGATGTCATTGTGATCCTTCAGGCCATTGATCAGCAAGTCCAAGAAATCGGACATGTGAAGGGAGTCCACACAGGTGTCCAACAGAGTTGACAGACACTCGTAGGCGGACTAGATGGCACGAGACGAAGACAGAAAGGGGAGTTATTTTTTAAAAAAGAAACACCTGGTGCAAAGGTTCACAGTAATTTCTCGGGTTAAGACAGCTGGCAACGGCTGGCGTTCGAGCAGCAGTCATGCAAGTCTCCTTAGGGCGATCGCTCCCTGGGGTCCCCTTCCTAAGCAGAGCGTGACATCATGGTCAGTGCGCCAATCCAACCACCTCACACCGGTGACAGGGGGCAGTGCGCAGTTCGCTTAGGTCATTTGTAGTGGTGAAATGCAAGATCGGAAAAAGAGGCCTGGCGACTTGTAGTCACGCCTAAGGAATTTGAAGGAAGAGGGACAGAAATTATATGTAACGGTCGTTTGCCTACTGGAAGGAGAGAATAACACACTACCACCGCCACGGTCCTTAAACAAATGAACGATCGGAAGAGTCACGGCAGCGTCGTAAGACGGCGAGTTTCGAGACGGCCTTAAGGTCGACGGCTTGCATTTATGTCCGGCAATCGGCACAGATCAGCGAACTTTACGCCTACACGATTCCAAACACACATATGGTCTGCATTCTGCCCAAATCAGGGACTACGGTGTGTGGTGACCGGAGTTTCTGCGAAAACAAATGATGAACAAACTCTTAGAATCCGGAACCAGTGGAAAAGACCCAGTGGACAGTCAATAATCTTGGGCATGACAAACAAAAGTAGAGAAAGTGTGTCGTCAACCTCTGTGTAGACAGCCCAACTGCAGCGCACGATAGTTTGTCTGCAGAAAACGACAAGATTCACCACTGTTTCCATGAGGTCGACACAGTTGTGACTTACGTATCGGTTGACTTCAATGAGACAGACTTTCGACGCATCTACCACACTTTACATTCACACACCAATTGCGCTTCGATAGCAGGATAAAGCTCAAACGACCGAGGCGCGCGTTCACATTGAATTGCAAAAACAGTCCGTCTACGTGAACCACACACGACCCGGTCCCTACCCCTTCACTGGACGTGTCACTGGTCCCACGTGGTTGTGGCCGTCATTAAGGCAACACCAATATGGGGGTTATTGCAGCCTCATGCTGAGTCATCCTGTCAGTTGGCAATCTCCTAAACCCTGACTTAACGCGCTATCATAATTTCGAGGCGTATTTGGCTGTTTGCATCTCCTGCCTCTGAATCTACACAGGCTGAATAGAGGGACTAGACAGCACGGTGTCACCAATTTACGCCTCCTCCCCCTCTCAGAGTTGTGTGGCCGTCGCACATCTTGGTGGGGTCCAGGCATGGGAAGGGCGAGTAAATTTATTCGAAGTCGGTCGGCTGTTTTAAATCCTTGGCCATGAAAGGAGATACCCCTTCTACAATAACTTAAAATAAGAGAATCGCCAAAATTTGTTGGCAACAGCAGCCCACGAGATTGATACTAGGAGAAATGAAACTTGATTATCCAGTCTCTGTTAGCGACAACTGACGTCCAGGTCAATTCAGAGCTATCCTGAGTTCTCATGGTAGATATACATATATAATGGTAGGGGACGCTCACCGATCGTTCATACGGAACTCACTCGTTCCGTTGTGCCTTAAGGGCTCTCTCTCGAGCCCAACCAGCAGCCGCACAGCGACGCATGATATACAGGCAGAATAGTATTACCGACAAAGACAAGAGAGACTGGAATGGCCATTTCTGGCTTATTAGCCGTTGTCAGCCAGCCATACCCAAGCCCGAAGTGTGGAACACCCGAGCCTCGAACTCGTGTTGGTTTAGAAGTCCACGCCTCGATCCACCGGGCCACGAGCCCGTTGCCCTGTCGGTTTTCGATCGGGAATATACAATGCTATGGCTGGCTGACAACGGCTAATAAGCCAGAAATGGCCATTCCAGTCTCCCTTGTCTTTGTCGGTAATACTATTCTGCCCATATGCATATATGTATATATAGACAGACTTTAAAACAGCGACCGTCATGGCACTTTAATCTTAAATAAAACGGCCAGCACCACACCCGGCGACATTTCGCTCAGTTGCGGTAGGGATTGTGGAAAAATAAGAACCTAAACAGTTTGATGGTCCTGACACAAATCCTTGCTCGTCCGCAAGACAATCGTTCCAGAGATTGGTCAAAGAGGGAGCTTATTTTAAGTTTGCTACTACAATAAGACTGCGGCAAACTCTCCGCGTCGGCGCAGTGCCTAGGCACACAAAAGGCTTTCACCGGCTGCGTCGAGAAAAAAAATGATTTCGACAAAGGTGGAAAAGTCAAAGGATTGGAGGAGTCAGCAAAAGCTGGGGTGCGGCAGAGATACTCTCGAATCAGTTACGAGTATGAATACATTCAGCGCTAGAGGAGTCACAACAGCATGGCATCCTATGTTTGTGCACCTGCTTCCCTTACAGTCAACAGTTCGGATGTCGATTCCAACGATGTCTAACATGTGTGCCTCAAAAGAGTGGCGGCAGGGACGGTGAGTTACGGGTGAACGGGTTTATAATGATGGACCGCTTGCGCTGCATCAACCGCACTTTCCCTGCCCACCCAACTGGAGTCGGCGCCGGAGGCGGCATTGGGCGCAGGTGGCAGGGCGGCGGGAGCCTGCACCTAGGTGTGTCACCACACTCCCGTGCTATGCGTTTGCGTCCCCAATAATGCTCGTCCTGTCCTAGTTTGTCCCTCCCATGTTAGTCCAGCGCGTCTACCGCGTGGTCCATTTTGGGGACACTTGACTGCCTACCTTCCCCCAGCCACCAGCAGCAGGAAGCATGAGTCCGCACGTTTCCACAGTGCGCCTGTGACGTCGGTTTTGCCCATAGAGAAGCGAATGCGCTTCTGGAGGGGAGGGGAGGGGGTTTATGGAAGTTTGCATTTTTTGATCCCCGAGATGTGCGGTACGCATGTCTTGGAAAGATTTCAAGCGCACGTTTTCTAGATAGAAGCACGAAGTGCTAGACAGCCGGTGAGCATCGGTCAACGCCTCATCAGATGCATGGAGCCAAGGATGTCTGGTCATTACTCCTAATCGCGCACGATAGGGCGATAATTTAGGGATCAGTTAAATCAGCTAAGACCAACATAATTCAAAGTCGGCAGGTAAAGCCGGAGCAGCGGACGTGATTTTTGGGGTAGGCAGTCGGGGAAGGGGGGGGAGATGTGGTACCACTAGGACAACATAGAATAAACTTGTGTGGCATGACAGTGCGCCGGAAACGTTTGCTTCACGAGGAGCAAAGAGGGAGGAAATGACAAATAACACGGTGTATAACATACTTTGGAGGGAGGACGGGGATGGAACGGAGCGCAAAGGCGGCGCAATCGTGTAAACTGTCCATCAGATTTTGTTACCTGCACACGCATACACACCGACACCAATAAATGGACACACACGCATGCACACGTCGAGGGCAGAGTCACGCCCACACTGACTTGCCTGACGTGCCGGTGGACCGGAACAAGCAGGATGTACCAATGCAGTACCCAATGACGGAAGGAAATGGCGGCTGTGTTCCCGCCCAATTCAGGCGGAAGTAGCATGTACACAAGCGAATCATTGGCAGAATTCAGGCAATACTCCTCTTCTGAACTGTTTTGATGGGCTAGAGGATCGGAGTCCAGTGTATTCACGGTTTCATCAGCCACAATCCTTCGGTTTGACCCTAAGTATGGAACCTGTGAGCTGATTACGTTCATAGCTTGCTGTTCGGGCGTAGTGGCCAGTTGATGCAACTGTGAATACCCGCAAAATAACTAATGCCTCTGTTTCCTCTGACATCGTTGAGTAGCAGGTCTTATAAGCAATTTAGGGTATTGAAACTTCTGAAAGCAATGGTTGTGCCTTGGGACAATATGCTCATCAAGTCACGTTTTGGGGTTATTCTGTACAGAAACGTGAGTCATTGTCTCCGGCAACATCGGTCGCTTGCGAGGCTAGCACGTGTGCAGACGTGGTAGTGGTGGTGGTGGTGGTGGTGGTGGTGGTGGTGGTGGTGGTGGTGGTGGTGGTGGTGGTGGTGGTGATGGTGGTGGTGGTGGGCATGCATCCCAACTTGTCACCAAAGTTCAGTGTCATCTCTGGTGGTGACATGGGGAGCACCAACCAACCAAGGCTTGTTGTGCCTCGTGGATCTTCAAACATTTCTGATAACAACCGGTAGAGCCTGATTTCGTAACTCAGCTTGTAGGGTTCCGGGCTCAAGCCTTCCTGACCCGCGGTTAGAACTGCAGCATGCAACCCAGATTAATACTCGTCTCAGTCATACCCGAGTGAGGCCGAGACAGTGCTGCCAGCTGCCTTCTATGGGTCTCTTGACCCAGGTTCATGTACCTGTGTATCCAAGTGGTGTGTGTGCGTGCGTGTTGCCTTGGCCCGTTGGTGACCTGTTCCGGTGGAGCTGTATGAAATAAAGTGCGGATGATTGCCAAAATGGCAATCACCCTCGACAGTGTGTGTGTGTGCAGCTGGGCGCGCCAGAACCAAAGCAACACACGTGGTGTGTGCGTATGTGTGTGCAAGAGAGAGAGAGACCTGGCTCTCAGATTCCTACCTGGCGGCAAGTGACGTGAGCCGCCATTGTCGCGAGTGGGGGGACGCGAGGAACGGAAGGAAGGAGCATCGAATTGAATTGTAGGAGACAGAGACCTTTGTTGAATTTACCCCACAATTTCCGCCCACACGCCCCAATGGCAGGGCTGGGCAAAGACGACTGGGCTTTGTGGTGGGGACGTTGGTTGGCCATCTCTACACGTGCCACACCCGTGCGAGCCCCCCAAGTCTTACCAGTAGAACGTAATGAAGTGTTATTGTAGCATGTTCAGCCCGGCGGAGGGCCGGGTGGGCACTCAGGTGGTAACCTTTCAGCTGTAATGGATAGCCCGAAAGCACCGTTGGAGGGTTATCGTGGCAGATGCGAACACAAGACGGCGTCCACAATTTTATCCCTATCCCGCCATGCACCAGTAGAGGATCCAAGGTGAGGCTACGTGACTTACGTGGCACAAAGCCTTCGTTCTACGCGTGATTTGGCCGCCGTTCGAGTTGAACGCAAAAAGGGTTGGTCGGCCTCTCTGCCCTGTACGACATCCGATAGGCAAGGAGCGTGTAGGGGAAGCAGTAGGGATTTCAGCCGATAATAATTGGGAGAATTAGAAATGACCAAAATTATAAGCATACGAAAGTTCGACCGTCCATTTCGACGATGTCCACCGTATGCTCCGCGGCAGGTGGTAGGAGCAGGGACGGTGACTTGCGCGGGGGTTTATAATGCCGGCAGACTTGCGCTGCATCTACCGCACTCTCTCCTCCTCCTCCCACACCTGAGTCCCGTGTCAAGACCGAAGTCGAGGGAGGCCGCAGGTGGATGACCTGGACGGATCCGCATCGCCTGGTCCACACAATAAATGACCAGGATTTTGACCGACAAAATAATGGAAGGCGTGGCAGTGGTCCCAGTTTGTACGACGACTGCCGACAACAGGCTCTGCCAGCGCACTCCCTAGATGTCGGCATTTGTTATGGTGCGTAAAGATAACACCTGCCAGAATACGATGTGGCCCCCGTATTCGTCCGGCGCATCTACAACGTGGCCCGTTTGGAGGGCAGAATCAGCATACACTAGAATACACGTAGAGCGGCACAAAATTCCGACATAGACGTATACGCAGTGAGTAACCGATCTGATGAAATGTTGGCCAAAATTTTGAAACGCGTTTTCGACTAAGGCAGCTTACTTAGACGGTATAACCCTGTGATATTTCTGACTCGCCAGGATGTTGGCTATTGATCGCCAGTAAAAACCGAACCTGACAAAAAATAACTGATTAAGTAGTGTGCATTTTTTTGTCACGATTTTTGGTGTCCCGGTAACTTCAAGTATATTTTACAGAACATATGTACACAAATACTCGTCCTTATGTCCATCCGATAGAAAGTTGCGTCATCCTTACATTTTATACTCCAAGAAAGACTACCTCTCAGTTTTAAAAAGTGTCTAGTAATGACGTTTTTTAAAGACTGCAATGTCCACTCATATAGCACCGTACCTGTCCGGTTTCAACCTACAGCCCTCGTAAGCAGCCACATGGCGACCAGTAGTACAGTAGATGTGCTAACTCATGAAAGGTCAACCAAAATATCGAAATGCGTTCTCGTTTCGAAAAGATAAATTAAGAAGCGTTGTAAAACTAATCACGATGTAGCATAAATCTATAATGATCCAGTTGCCTCAGGGTGTCGGCTTTCAAAAGAACTTATTTTCGGCTGTATGCAAGATCTATACTCTGCAAAAAATAACTACTTAAGCAGTATACAATTTTCTCATTGATTTTCGATGCCCTTGAAAATTCAATTATATTTCATGGAAAACATGCATAAAAATATTCATTCTTTTACTTATTCGGTATAAAATCACGTATTCTTCCAATTTTATATTCAAAAGAAGGGTATAATTTGATTTCAACAAAGTTTCTAATTGTGAGATTCTTTAATACCGTTAAAGGGCCGTTCATGAAACGACATGTATCTGCATTTACGACTGTGGCTTGTAAAGTTAACAATATTGCATACATTTCTCTACGGTGTTAAGAGGAGACCATATGAGGTTCATAAAATTAAGCAGTGGATTTGAGCAATATTGCTAACTTTACAAGCCACATTCGTAAATGCAGATACGTGACGTTTCATGAACGGCCATTTAACGGTATTAAAAAATCTCACAATTAGAAACTTTTTAAAACCGAATTATACTCTTCTTTTGAGTATGAAATTAGAAGAAGACGTGATTTTCTACCGAATAAGTAAAAGAATATTTTTATGCATGCTTTCCATGAAATATAATTGCATTTTCAAGGGCATCGGAAATCAATGAGAAAATTGCATACTACGTAAGTAGTCATTTTTTGCAGAGTATAGATCTTGCATGCAGCCGGAAATAAGTTCTTTTGAAAGTGGACACCCTGAGGTAAATGGATCATTATAGATTTATGCTGCATCATGATTAGTTTTACAACATTACTTAATTTATCTTTTCGAAACGAGAACGCATTTCGAAATTTTGGTTAACATTTCATGAGTTAGCACATCTACTGTATATGCAGAGAAGGAGGTACCAGCAAAACCGATGATCGTTTCCCGTTTATTAGCCGTTGTCATCCAGCCATGTTCTGATGGGTACGAAGGGAACAGAGTGGACTTAGGTCAATCAGTCTCAGTCTCGAACCAAATGCCAAAAATTAACAGATCGTATGCGCGTATTGGGGTCACTGTGCCGCCTAACTGGTTGGCAGATTGTCCAAATTCAGCCAAACAATAAAAAGAGAGCGGTCCACACTTTTGACACGTAGGCTATTGGTGGGGAGTTGAGTCAAGTAGTGTGCACATGCCAGCAGCAGACCCTGGACTCCAAGGGACTAAACGCGTAGGCCCGCGAGGTGCCAATGACGACGATGGCGCGTAGAGACTTTGTGCTGGCTGATTGCCCCCAGGCTAATGTTGGTCATTGCGACTGTGTGGACGAGTCAGCCGCTCGCATTATAACCACGATGCCGAGGACTGATTTAACACTAGCTGGTGCCCAAGACATTATGCTTCACGTCCCTGTCTAGAATCATCTCAAACCTCGCAAAGCATCTGAGCGATCGCATACAGAAGAAGATTGATAACCAACTGTTTGGTTTTCCAGGGCAAGTAAGATCGATGCAGCGGTGCGGTTAGACCTGGTCTGAGGGGCATAAACCGGCAGGTTTGCGTCTGCAGTGTTGGCTGGCTGAGCATAGCATAGTTAGGCCGAAAACAGGTGTCGTCTCGGTCTTCTCGCATTTTCGGTAGGCTACCTCCGCGGCTAGTCGTTTAGGATCCGATAGACGACTGGGAATTTGTAGCTTCTGTCGTGTTATACCCCCCCCCCCACCCACCCAACGGTGCATTGCCAGTTACTGCGTGAGGCCTCGTATTTATGGGCCATGACCTCGTCCGATTCGCGCGCTGCATAGGCAGACCCTCGGGAGTTACCGGCACCCGAAGATTGTAAGACTGACCTACGGCATGGTGGTTGCCTGTCGCGCAGTACGTCGAGTTCCGGGAAGCTCTAACAAATCCCATTGGCGGGACCACATTTGCTCTGACAGATAAAAAGAGTGGGTGGTTGGGGGGGAGGGGGTAAGAAGCGCTGATCACCCATGATGCACACATCATCAGTGCGCACTTTTCTATTTTCGACAGTTAGCACTCGTTCGTGGAATGACTGATTCAAAGGAGGACACTAGACGTTGGAAACAGCTGACTTTATCGGTCTCCAGATGGCTTTAATGTTAGGGCATAGCTGGAAAGACGACGCCTTGTAACCAGGGTCCAGGGAGAAGTAAATAATGGATTGCACGCACGTTGGCGAAAAAAGACCGCATAATTGCGAAAAATTGCATTTTTTTAACGCAAAACGCCTTGCTCTTCAAAAAATCACATTCCGAAGACTCATGAACTGCCAAAAAGCGGGCAGTTCGCAATTCCCCCTAGAGATACTGGCTGGCGAATGAACACTGTGAGCCGAAATGCAAATGGCGGGGTTGTGTGGTATGGTGTATGAATGAAAACGAGTTGATGTCATGTGCTCATCTCAGCGGAGTAACCAGACATCTGTAAGCCCTTTCAATGGACAGTACATTTAGAGGTGTCGATTTATATTTTCAGAAAATACAGCGCCCGGGAGTTGAAGGGGGGCGTGGGTTCGAACATGAGATTCCCAGGTGGCATGTCAAAATAGGGCGTTCACTGGATGAGGTTTAGGGGAGATCCGACGTTACAAGTAGTGATTTTACCAACTCGTCTTCGCAGACTGGAACGGCTATGCGTACAGCTCGCAGTATATGGTGCACTTTGCTTGATGCGTGGCCCACCAATGCCGCCTGTGTGGCTGCATCTGACCGGCATTTCACCGCGTCCTCTGACAACCCCACCCTCATTGGGTCGCGGCGATTAATTGGTGGTCGCGAGGGTTTCACGCCATGACTGCCTTCTGCCGGGAAGGTTCGTAAAATCAGATGAGGGGTGAGGGGGGCAAATTAATGAGGCGGTTGCCTGAGCAGCCAGAGGACATCCAAACTTCTTGCACCTACCTTGACATCTGAACATCGTCTCGACCCACAATCCCAACGGTGTCACCAGTTGAACCATCTGCGCGGCATGGGTGGGCCTAACCTTCGCACGGTCGACTGCTGCTCATGCATTCGCGTTCATAACCGTCGGCCGGTTCGCAGTTGCACATCCCACAGCTGCACTGTCATTCTGTAGACAACGGCCGAATCAAGTGCCGGCAGCAAGGCCTATGAGTAACTCCTATTACTAGTAGCGCGAGGAATCTAGCCCCCTTCCCCCGGCTTAGGCGATCCCCCTTAATGTACGGAATGCTCCGCTTCATTTTTTGCGCTCGGCTCCGTTCAACGAACGCGCGCGGAAGGCCGTTGGCTTAGAAGATTTCTCGGCGGAGCTTCAATTCGTTCGGTTTGGCGACTGACTTGCTGTAATGAGCGTGAGTACACAGTTTCGTTTGTGTTGCATTAGACATTTTCTGCTGTTACTGAGTGTTTGCAGCGAGCTTGCAGGGTTTTGTGTAGGCTGACATCGTCGGTTTGTCGTCCGCTTAGCGGCAGACGAGAACGGAAGTCTGTCCTTAACTTCTTCTTCTTCGTTTATCAAGAACTGTTGGTCGAGGATGATGGAGTCCAGCTGTTCCTTGTAGTAGTGCCCCTAATTTGTTCCTACGTGAGTTTAAACAGAACTCTGGTCCGAATAAAGAGGGATATGGTCAGTACCATCAGAGACTGGCATATGGTAAAGCCCACAGAATCAGCTATGGCGCGATTCAACGGTCGCCCAAAAGTACACAACACAAAGGCTCCCCTTCGACCAATCGCCTTTCTCCAAGGCACACCTAGCTATGGGCTTGAAAACTGGCAAACTGGTTCGGAGACGACTTAGGTGGGGCGATCAGGATACTGTAAAAGTACCAGTAGACGGCGGAGAAGAAAAATATGCAACAGTGTCCCTCCAAATCAGACGTTTCTTCTAGGGAAATATGCAAGTCTGAGAAAAACAAAAGGATATTCGGAAGGTGAGAGGCGACGCTTAGAAGAGATGATGTCGCACACGAGGAATGCAATCCGTCCGGCGGCGGGAGGGTGGAGGCCAAAATAAGAGGATAAAGGGGGAGAAAAAAGAGGAGGAGGAGGAGGGGGAGGAGGGGGAGGAGGGGGAGGAGGAGGAGGAGGAGGGTGGTTATGTGCTATCACGTACGGCAAACTTTCTCTAGTGCGCAGGTATGCGCGCGACAGGGATAGTTGCCCGCGCTCAGGACTCCAAGACATACAATGGAACGGTAAGGCCTATGCGACCAGTAGTTGGACCGTAGATGAGTTTAGAAGGCGAAAAGAAGGACGAAAAAGTGCAGCTACTTCCCTCCCCTACACCCATCCTCCTCCAAGTCGCGCACGAATCAAGTGACTGGCTGGGCTCTGGGGAGACAACGGTAGGGGAGGGAGTGAATAGAGGCTCGGTAAGGAACGTATGGAGACGTACTGGCGTCCAGATCAAAAACCATGATCGCAGAATTCCCCCTCCTCCACCACCATCCCAGGAGTATTGAGATCTTCCAGTCATGGCGACCGAGTCTTTTGAAGTTGCCGCGACGTGGCCTAACGTCACACTAGTATAGCCCCCCTCGAGTGGTCAGAATTGTCCAGAGCGTGGAAAACAATAAAGCAGCGATTACAGCTCTCACTTTCTGAACGTCGCACCCATCCAACTGGGTTTTCTCACAATATCCCCATGAGGACTGCTGGGGCAAAGAAGCTCAACCCTAAGGGAGTAACAGCAGAGCGCTGTCATGTTCAGGTATGGCGCCGAGAAATGACTGTCGCTGCGCTCAGTGCTGCTCGTTCTACGTCGGTGCAGAAGAGTACTGTGCCACATTTCTTCCAGTCCGAAGGTCCCCCCTCCCCCTTCCCTCGCGGTCGGCAAGGTTCTTTGGAGTACCTCAGCAGTTGATTGATGAGAGCACGATCCCTGCTTGCTTCCGAGTGCGGCGTTCAGTGCTTTAAAGGCGGCGAGCCCACCAACTAGACTACAAGTGCTGCAGAGGACAGTTGCTTCTGGTCAGTTTGTCATGGAAGCCCCGCACACAACCGCGTTTTTTTCTAAGGAACAAAGTTCAGAAAATGTGCCACAGCTCTCTCCGTGTAGGCCAAGGCGGGGCGGGGGGGGAGCACGTCAGCAGCGTCAAATCCAGCAGCAGCTGAAGAGGCAGTAGGCTAACAAACGCTGCACAAAAGCCAGAACGCGCGGTCCGCCCGTGTCCCTTCACAGACGATTTTCGGAAGAACGCTGCGGCCTTATGTGTCCCCAGAGGACTAAAAACGGCCCTGCGTCAGCCAGAGAGTAACAGATGCTGGCGGCAGAGATCCCCACACCCCCCGTTCCCCCCCGTCCCCCCACCCACTGCCTTTACTCGGCTAGACTCGCGAAACCAGATCTGCCGAGGAGGGTTCTGACAGCGGGGGGGGAGGGGGGCAGAAGGGGACAGTCGGGATGCGAGTCGAACAAACACGATGCGCGGTGCCGAGGTGTGGAGAAAGGGGGATGGATGGCAAGGCGAGCAGAGCATCCGGCAGCCAAAAAGGGAGTGCAGTAATGGAATGAGGAGAGGGGGAGAGTGAGAAGGGGGGAAGAGGCGGGTGGGAGGGGCAGGGCCGACTCGGATTACGTAGAAAAAAATCAGCCAACGTGGCCATTAATTTCGCGATGGCGAACCATAACTTGGGCACAAATCGAACAAGTGAAAACAGAGTCGACGACTTGCCGCCTTGTTTACACAAGGCCAGCAGCACTTAACTTTCAGATAACAATCATCATCCACGCGCCACATTTTCGAGGTGGGTTTCCCCGAAAAGAATTCTGCTGTTGCATGTTACTTCGCAGTCAAGAAGTGCATGACGACACATACAGGGAAACTTAAAACAAATGTTAGTGCGGCTAGCCTTTTTGAATTACATTGTACAATGTCGAGTTTTCGTTGAAAGGCATTCCTTGTAAGAGCTACGCAAGTCCTGCTAGTTAAGTATATCGTGCATACGATTCATCTGCCTAGCAGACACACGCTGTTGAGCCATCATAGGTCGCAGAGGTAACCAGAGCACAGCACGGGTCCCATTCACTTGTCACACCCACCATCTCCCGTTCCTAGCGCAGTCAGCCCCCTCTATACGCGCGCCAACAAAATGGACTTCATGACGGACTCTGTTAGTTCGTAAAGCAGACTTCATAACGATCAAACCAAGAGGCCATTCCAGCCAGACCTTCGTGCTACCCCAAGCCAAGTCCTTCGTGGTAATTTAGAAGCGCGTCAGATATGTGAAATAATGAGGAAACCAATCGCTAGACAGACGCGAAGAAAGCGCAGGAGGTGGATTCCACTCTCGTCTCTCTCGCCCTCGTGGTGAGAACAGCGAAGTAACTGAGGGATTGGAGGTTGTGGCAGTTGGCTATTAAAGCAACCTTTATGGCATTTAG
>CACRXP010000317.1:343808-385417 GCA_902702965.1 Spirometra erinaceieuropaei | reverse complement strand
TGTCTACAGGAGCCATTCAATGCCCCAATACCAGTTAACAAAACAGGAATTCCATCAGAGGTTGAGTGTTGATGGCGTCGATCCACTGATGTCCAGTCTTGTTAACTTGTCAATCCGTCCAGGCCCCCCTTAGCCCCGAAGACAGCCGTTCTTGTTTGTACGGCAGCACATCAAGCTTGATAAGCTTGCGTAAAGGTTTCCAAGGTCTCTTGTTTTGGGGGGAGGGGCCTTGGGGTATCCTTGTATCAGCGCTTTTACCTGTCTTGACTGAAATCAATCGTTTTAGTGATACCACGGAATAATCGCTGAGGCAAGTGATCGTTATGCACCTCCACGAAATGGCCCATCCTTCGCAGTTGGATCTGCCTCAACATGGAATGAATGTTCAGCGTGCCAGTCGACTACAAGGCATGGGCGCACCCGAGATCCGTTCCTGTAACTTCAGCGTTACTGTCCGTCGAAGCCAGCCTAGATGGGGATGGTTTACCTTCCTTGGTTGGCATGGGTGAACTGTCCACGACGCTGCACCATGGAGGTGCTTTGTTAGAACTGCTAATGCAAGCGAAGATGCGAGTTCAGGGAACTAGTTGATAAGAAGTTAGGTGTGCTTCCGTCGAGGCCTTTAAGAAGCTGGACTTGTATAGCTGTTTCCACTAAATGACCACCCGACCTCTAAGCATAACTTACCTATTGTTATAATACTACTTGCTATATTTCAGCAATATTTTAGTTGAAGTTATAATTGTATTGAATACATCGCCCGTGCTTAGTGGCATCCGCCTATGCAACTTTTGTCACGGGGGCTATTATTTCTTTCCCTACACTCCAAACGACTACTGTACTGCTGCTCGCACCATTAACGCTCGAGACAGTTCGTCTGTCTTTACAGAGTCAACGCTCTTTCGATTATTTGTTACCTTTATGACACCTTTTCCAGTTGCTTGTACACAAATAGGGAGTTCAACGGCGAACCCCTACATTTCGATCAGATAAAACTGAACTGAACTCAAGTAGACGCAATCGCTGGAACAAGGGCTTTATCCGCCTGACGTTTAGGATTCTCAGTTGAACCCATCATCAGTGACAGTGACAAAAACGGACGAATAAGGCACTTGTTCCAGCGATTGCTTCTACTTGTTGTCAAGACTATTGTCAAGGGCACACTCGAAACAGCACCGGTGTGGAGGTCAACGAGTAAATAGGAGTGAAGATGGACGCAAAAAAACGGTACGAAAATGAGTACGGAAGTAGAGGGGGGCTCACCGTCAAAACGCGAAACTAGAACTGGGGCAACTGTCTCGTAGAAATCGCCTAGATGTTCCGGGTAGGAGGAAATACAGGCCTCCAGACCCTTGGCAGCTGCTCGGCGGACCTTCCAGGAGGAATCCTCGTCCTCGTCTGAGTACGCTTCATCATCCTCATCCTCATCACCGCTGAAGACGTCGTCATCTTCATCAGTTCTCGCGTCAATATCCATTTGAGAACGGTTCCTGGATAAAATCAAGGAGACCTGAAAGGCCTAGCAAAGACAACTGCGTCTCTTTATTTGCAAATGACTTCTAAGTCTAACCACAGGATTTTTCCTAAGGATCACCTGAAGGACACTCCGCTCCCACCCGGTTGGGATGTCCCAAGTGAAAAAGACGACCCTGGAGAAGATTCTTTCTGTTTTCTGCACGTATGCCTCAGTTCCGGTTTTTGCATTTATGGAGAAGGACAACGGTTTTTCATATGCGGTGTCAAAGGACCAATTTTTGGAAACACAATTACCTGTGGCACGACGTCATGCTTGTCACCGTAAGAATATAAATACAAACAGGTTACTCTTGTCTGAAACATTTGACACGCAACATAACGGTGGTGCACCATGTTTCAATGACAGACGCTACTTTATCCCCACGAAACAGGATTAACCCAGTGAGTGCACGTTAGAATGAAAGGATTCAAGCAGACGATCTGTTGGCGCCTGCTTTGCTTTGCTAGTTACGGCTCCTCTGAACTGTGAATACCAGTCAGTGATCGATCTTATGAAATTTTAACTTAAAATTCCGAAATGCGTTTTTGACTAGGGAGTATTACCTAAATGGGGCTGTAAGATTAAGTATCTGCCGACCTAACCCCGTGATACTTCCGACACGCCAGGGCGTTGACTGTCGAATGCATTTCTTCTCGACCGGCTGCAAAAACCGCTTTCAGTGAAGAATGACTACCTGAGTAGTACGGGTTTTCCATGTCGATTTTCGATGCCCATATAAACTGAAAAATATTCTGCGGGAAACATGCACAAAATATTCCTTTTGTACTGATTTAGTAGCAAACCACGTGCTCTTCAGATTTCATAAGCAAAGAAATGGTATCTCGCGATGTCCATGTAAATTCAAACGCATTTTAACGTTAGAAGATGCCATATTAGCAGCACAGGTACTACCTAAAAGCCCAGACACGAGTGTCTCGCCGATATTCCGCCGCTGCATGGCACACCTGCGAGGGGTTCGGCTCTTCAGTGGGTCCCCCAGCATACCCCGTGTGCTTTCTGGTAGAAACTCCCAGTTTAGAAATGGTCGCTTTTTATTTATATATATATTTATGGAAAACCTCCATGGAAATATTATTTATTGTAGTTAATTGCTAGCAAACCATAAATTCTTCAAATTCCATACCTGAAGAACGGGAGTCTTTTGTTTTTAAATAAACTTTCCCATTCCCGAATCATTTTAAACTCGATCGGCTGTTGCTTTTTCGCTTTCAGTCTTCAAGCTGCATACTTATGGCCGAAATAAAGTGCATTCAGAAGCTAACATCCTGGCGTGTCTGAAATGTCACATAATTATACCACATTTCATGAGGTGGGTTACTCAATGTATAGGCCTCCGAAAGGCCCTCTGGTGATATACTCATGCAAAGAATGTGCTGCAAGTGGCTGCTTTGTTGTAATGCATAGCAAAAACATCTATTCAAAATCTCTTAAGTCAAACCAATCATAAACCAGCCCAACAAATGTAATAAAGCGTTTCGGCGCAATATAAAGCCGTCAGACGGCGTGACTACGAAGGTACGGCATATGGAACTCGCGCCTATTGGAATGCCAGCAACAGGACTCCGCGTTCTCAACCTGATAAAGCGACAAAGTCAGAGTCGGCTTAAAATCCTGTAGAAAAATGACCAGAGGTGAGCGTGGGGCAATTATGTTAGGGGTTTGCCTTTCGAACTGGACAGCGCTGGATTTATGGGAGGGACGCTGAAAACAATATCGCTGGAAGGCAAGAGCTCACGCCTATCCCTGACATAGAGGTGTAATAGTACGCCTTCTTGCCTGCACTTATTAAGGGTGCCTGCGCCTCACTTCCGGTAGCGAATTCCAAGTTTATAAAAAACCAAATGTGCTACTGAAAACATGACAGTAGAGTGTTTATTTAAATAACCAAAAGCACCTTCAATAGGGTTTTAGTTGGCAGTGCCTTTTATCCTAAAATTCACTAAACTTTATCACTGGAGGTTGTCAGACTTACTTGCCATCTGGACCATAGGCATAGTTGGGATCGTGTTGCAGGAATTCCAACAGCAGGGTCACTATCTGGAGGAGAAAATAAAACCACTGGACAATATGTTTGCAAAATTGCAAAACAGTCAATAGGGAAAAGGGCATTTTGAAAGGCGTTCGGCGGGAAGGAGGGAACCCGACCGCCGAGTTACAAAATTTGGACAGGGCGCTGTGGCTCAGTTGTCACAGCCAAGACTGTCAGCCGCGCGCGAATAAGCCAACATGTCTTTACCTCAGACTCACAGAATCAGCCTCCTAAGGTGAGTGTGACTATTCAGCGGAGACTGCGATGCAAAGCCCTTTTGTGGGGGACAGAAAGTGGACAGGATGGCAAATCTGGAATTTCGCAGTCTACAAGCGTTAATAAGTCAAACACTATTATGGCGGAGCGAAGTGAGTAGGGGTTTCATGCGCAACCATCAGACGTTTGCCGCGGGACAGTTAAACCACCGACGTCCCTGAATTCGCGTCCCGAGCCGTTGCAGTCAAAGGTCTTGAGGAAGGCGTTTTCGGGCTCTGTGAAATATCAAGTTTCGACAGTATAACTTAGGAAGTTTTTTTCGGTTAGAAGCTGTGGATATTTTGATTCAAAAGCGAACTGAGTGTTGCCTTACGTCTGAAAAGGGGGCAAATGTATGTGGCAAGCAGCAGACTGAAGCCTTCAGACACAGTGACCTATCTCATGAAATGTTAGCCGAAATCCTAAAATGCGTTTCCGATTAGAAAGGATTACTATAATATTTCGGACTGCGCAGTATGCCGGCTTGTGACTACATCTCTTTTTGACCTGCAAAAACTGTAGTCGGTAAAAAAATGACTATTCAATTAGCGTGCATTATTCACATTGATTTTCGAAGATCTTAACTTAAATATCTTTTATAGAAAACATGCATACAAATATGTTTTTCCAACTCGTTTGATAAGGATCAAGTCATTTTCATATTTTGCATTCGAAGAAGGAGTAGAATTGGGTTTTAAAAAAGTTTTCGATTATGAAACTTTTTAAGACCGGGCAATGTCCATTCATACAACATCGTACCTCTCCATTTACCACTGCTCCTCATGAAATGTACAACATAGTCCGCATCCGTTGCAAAATTTTATGGGCTCAATATGACATATTTTTAAAGGCATAAAAGAGTATACGATTTTCCTTACACGGAAAGTATGCACCTTATGGACTGAAATCACTAAGCGCTAATGCAACGATTGATCAGGTTGCAAATTATTCGGTAATAGGAAAACATTTTAAAAACCTAATTATACTCCGTCTTCGAGTATAAAATATAAGGACGACGGGATTCGTTATCAAACGAGTAAAAGAAAGGCATATTTTATGTTTTTTTATAAAATATAGTTGAATTTGTAAGACCATCGAAACTCAATTTGAAAACTGCATGCTACTTATGTAGTCATTTTTTACCGAGTACAGGTTCTGCAGCTCCAAAAGAAGTGTATTCAAGAGCCAACATCCTGTCGAGTCCGAAATATTATAGGATTATGCCGCAAGAGAATCAGTATTAGAACCCCACCTAGGTTATCCTTCCTACTCAGAAACCCACTTCAGAATTTCGGCCAATATTTCATGAGATCGGTCACTCACTATATGTCAGCCTCTGTTTCCGATCATATCATCGCAGTTGACTTGAATCGAGCTGGGATGTTGGGACAGGTTGGCCCTTTAATAACTTCAGTTACCGCCCCGGCGCTTAGTTTGTTCACGACAGCACACTGCAGGTTGGTATGACTGGCTGACGATGTCTGGTAAGCCAGAAACGGCCACTCCACTCTCCCTGGTCTTTATCGGTAATGCCATTCTACTTAAGGTCAGGCTGCAACGGCTTCCCATTAATATAGCCTGAAAATCTGCAATGATGTTCACATCCGAGTTACAAAAGACTTGTTCGAGCAAGAGCAACCACCACTGACTTCATGCTCACCCCTAGTCCGGTGGTGGGCCCTAAAGTGGAGCGGGTACTAGACAAGTCATTAAAACTGCACCGCAATCCAAAGCAAAGCAGTGTTTGCACCCGCCCAGAAAAAAAATCCCACATGTGAGAATAGGTTAAGTATCAGGAAGTTTTTGCGCACCACAGAAAGACAAACATCCTAATCCGGTCATTCCCGACTTCTCAACCGCCACCAGGCGTTGCTGTATCTGGGTTTGCAGTCCGAGTCCAAAAAAGACAGAAATAGCCGCTATAACATCCCTAACAGTGTCGACAGTACTTATCCACGGCAGATTGCTGGGCGTCACACGACCGCCTGCGTGGACTGTGCGCTCAGCTTCAAGGCGAAACCAAAGTAACCGCATCACAGTTCTGCAGTCGGGAAACCATTGTCTTCTCAAAAAAACAGGACATCGGGTCTGTTATTGATCGTGAGAATGAGGCATCCAAGGAGACGAACTGAAGTTGGCGCAGTAAGACGTGGCTTTGGGTTGAAGAGATAGCCACCCCGAAGGATGTGGTGATTCAAGACTGTCGAGTTAGTAGACACGGTAGTGACAGGTCTCCTCGAAAACTAGAGCGACTAAGCGATCACACAGGGGAGTGATGCAGTAAACTAAGTTTCCGGCTTTCCTTTTAACACAAAACAGGATGCACAACCAAAAGGGGGTGAGAAACGTACCTCTGTGAGTTTGGGAGCCACAAGCCAGGCAGCTCGACGTATGAGAATGTCCAGGACCTGGATGCCCAACTCGCGGATCTCATCGGCATCCTCCTCCTCACCGGACGACTGTCGTCCCCCCTTGAGTGCAGTTATTGCAACACATGGTTGGCGCAGAAGGTTGATTAAGTTCTCCAGAAGGCTTGGTACCTGACTGGACATACGCTGAGGACTTCGCCTGTGGGTGGAAAAGGCGGTTAAGCCGCCGGATTGGATGATAAATGGCACGTTAGGAGTTCTTAAGTGTCCGAATACAGATTCAACAGTCGTCTTTTTCCAGAGAATAACTGTCGCGGTTAAGAAAGGGGTGTTTAAGCACAAAGATTTTTGACTACGCCGTTGCTCTCCCCAAGGTCTGTGGCCGCCGAGTTTCTTACCATATGTCGGCATATCACACCGTCCGCAGGCTTGCCGTGGCCCATGGATGCAAAACACGCGATCGAAACAACATGCGAAACGAACTCCCCCGTGCCTCCCCACGAGGTTCCATATTAACACAGCCCACTCGGCGGCCTGGAATATTCGTTCTTTCTTAGCCGCTTGACAACCAACAACGCAGTCCTGATCACCCACGAACTGGCACGCTACAAGGTGGACATCGTGACGAGACCCGGGTATCCGAACATGGACAGCTGAAGGAGGTTGGCGTTGGATACATTTTCTCGAGAAGACATCCAGAGACACGGCCAGGAGACGATGTAACTGTCGTTCACACCAAGAACGACATCGTGAGAGGACTCTTCTGCATTCCACAGGAAAGCAACAATAGTCTCCTGGCCCTGCGCCCGCCCTGGAGGAGGGGCATTCGTCTCCACTGCTAGCGTCGAAACTCCTCTGATGGCAAGCCCTGACGATGTGAGAGAAACATTCGACGGAACTCTGTGCATTCAGCTTGAAGGCTGTGCCGTATACGGACAAACTGATTTCCTTCGGTGAATTCCATGCTCGCGTAAGCATGTATCACGCTACCCGGGAGGCAGTTAGTTTACCGTGTGATCGACAGCTTCAAGAGTAACGGCCACATCCTGTAGGCCTGCGCTGAAAACGACCTCCTCCCAACACGACAGCTCGACTGTCAATTTCGATTACGTCCACCACCGTGTGCGCCATAGCATGGTGAGAGCAGAGACGGTGAATTGCGCTGGATCCGGTGTCATGACCAGGTAAAGAAGACCGCAGGCGCGAGAAGCGACAGGTAGGTGGCAAGGCGAAACTCGCACCTAAGCGTACCACCTTGGTCCACAACAAACACTTGACCAGGATTTCAACTAGCAACTACAAATCTAGACGACGACAGGGATCCCGATTGGCGCAGCGTGGGGCTGCCACTACACCCCAACGATGGCATTTGTTATGGGTGCGCACCCCCGAAAACGCCTGCCGGACTCTGGTCCAGCCCCCATGTTAGTCCATGTCATCTTGCGCGTGACCCGTCTTACGGGTACTCGTTCTGACACAGCCTCACTATTGACAACATCTTTTTCTACCTTCGAAATGGGGAGAAGGCAAGAATGATGAACTTCGCCCGTGCCGCTGTCAACTTCTAGCCTACAACCTCGTTAGACGGAATAATCGGCGTGACGTGTTGGTGATGAAGATGATGTGTGGTACGGATTTGTGGGCGGTGCACTGCTTGATCGTCCCAAAATGAGGCGCCGAACTGCAATCCCACAGGCGACTGCAAGGCAAAAAACCCAGCATAAGTTATCTACTGTGTTAATGGATAGGGCTGAACTAGTGTCCATGTAACGGAACGTGGATCTTTTTGCCTCTGACTGCATAGATTTCAAACTGAATGGTAGCAAGTAGATGAGAATGACCCTGCGTCAACCGGCGTAAAATAGCTGGCACGAACGCAGGACGAATATCAATGGAAATACTCCCATTTCGATGGACCAATTCGCGCACCTGGAGTGCACCACCTTAAGAAACATTCAGGTTTGCAACAAAATCGAAAGTGGGAGCTTCAAAATCCGTCAGGACTCCGGTCGGCTATAACCCTACAGACAAGACAGAGGTGACCTTGTACTAACGTTTCAATTCTTACGGGAACTTGATCTTGATGTGGGTTGAGAAATTTTTTTCGAAATTGCACCGATGTCGAATCTTCGACGTTATGATTGTCAACTTAAAATAGAGCTCTGCCACACCAAACAACTCTCCTTCTTTTTTTCTTTCCGAATCATTTGACAGTGAAATTCTTTACCGATGTGAGGGACGTTAACCTGTCAAAGGTCAGCCAGAACTACCCACACCGAATCTAATAGGGCACTGTTGTAACTACTAACATGCTACTATTGTGGTTTCAGTAGTTCTTTATGTGTGTATTAACCTGAGCACCGTTGAAGTTATTTCGCGCAAGTGCGGTCAACATGATATGTTTAGTGTTATTTAGCAACTTCAGCAACTTTGTAACACTCCTGTTTCACTATCAGTTTTATGCATTTCTCAAGCCGAAGATGTACAGGTCTGTCATCCCGACAATGCGGAGACATGGATAGTGCACGGAAGCCAAGCAATAAAGCCCAGTTGTTTTTACCTCAACTGCCTCCATAGAACATATTAACAGTGAGGCGGCAGGAAAGGGCCTTAGACGCGGAGGTCCTGCCTGGAGTGAACCGGTGTTCAGTATATATGCCATAATTAAGCAAACGTAACCGTGATGGAGCGGCCCCCCTGTGAGGTTACATGACGGGCGCCTACCCAACTGATCACTCTATGGCAACCCTACTAGGGACCCTCGTAGATAGGATGGACAAAAACGATGATATACGGGCACACCGGGACCTCCATAAAGCCCGTCCACATCTATTCAGAAAAATGAAATGACCTCTGAGATCGGCTGGCTTGATGTACTGGCATAAAAACTGGAGTAGGAGGTACATAACCCTTGAATTCGACAGGCCAAGGTAGAAAGAGCCAAGAACCTGAAGACATGTCCACAATGCCAACAGGCATTGATGACACGGACCTAACCTGCTGGACACCTCCGAATCCACCTTCGAGATAACCCGCCCAGATCGACGCCAGTGGAATTACGGAAGTCACCTTTCAACCATTTAATGCGACAACACTGCGCTTCAGTCCCAGCTCGTTCTGGTCGAACGTAATAACGGTAAGGTCACCTAAGCACAAGACGCAACCGCGGTCATTCGCGCCGCCACCACTAGACGTTGTTCCAACTTGTTCACACTAAAACTGCATATTTCAGCCAAGCATCGGCCTGGTCAGTTGGTTGTAATTTGATGGTTGCACGACTCTGGATCTACACTCGACATGTGAGCTTTCCCCGCCCATATCGTACCTGCACATTCGGGCGGCGCATGGGCTTGTTAGGTCGCATGAGCTGGTATTAAATTCCACAGCACAGTAGATGTGCTAACTCATGAAATGTTGACCGAAATTCTGAAATGCGTTTTCGGCTCGAAAAGATTACTTGAGTAGGGTTGTAATACTAATTACCTTGCAGCATAATTCCATAATAATTCATCAACTACGTGATGTCGGCATTTGAATGAACTTCTTTCCAGCCGCCTACAAAAACACTGTATAAAAGTGACTGCTTACGTAATATGAAAATTTCTTATTGATTTTCGATGCCCATATGAAATCAAATATATTTCATAGAAAACATGCACAAAAGCATCCGCACTTTTACTCATTTGGTAGAAAATTACGTATTCTTCAAATTTTATACTAGAGGGAAGGGTAGAATTCGGTTTTAAAAAAACCTTTTCAATTCCTGAATAATTTTGAACCCGACCTGCTGTTACACTTGCATTCAGAATTTCCAAACTACAAGCTGTATATTATCGTGTACGGAAAATTATGCATTTCTCTACGGCATTAAAAGGTGATGAAGTGGGGGCTCACAAAATTTATCAGTAGGGCTGAGCCATACTGCCAACTTTACTAGCAGCACGATGTTTTACGGACGGGCATTTCATGATCTTAAAAAAAACTCATAATACGGAACTTTTAAAAACCGAATTATACCCTTCCTTCAAGTATAAAATTGGAAGAAGACGTGATTTTATAGCAAATGGATAAAAGAATGAATATTTCCTGCGTGTGTTCTATGGAATATATTTAAATTTATAAGGGCGTCGAAAATCAGTAAGAAAATGCATGCTACTTAAGATGTCACCTTTTTACGGAGTGTAGTTTTTGCAGGCAGTCGGGAAGTTTGTTCAGACGTCGGCATCCTGAAGTAACTGAATTATTACTGGATTATGCTGCACGGTGATTAAGATTACAACCCTACTTAAGTAACCTTTTCGAGTCGAATACGCATTTCAGAATTTCGGTTAACATTTCATGAAATGCGGCCCCAAAACGGGCTACGCCAGCGGGAAATTCCCCCAAAATGGGAGCCATACTGGTTCATTGCACGCGGTCTGCGATCTTTCTAAACCACTGTCGTAGATGTGTGTGTGACACACCGAAGGCGAACTTTTTTACATGTCAGCCACTGCGCCCATTCTCATAAGTAGCTGGTTGAGACAGGTTAGGACAGCCCACTTGGCATATGAGAAACGGAGGATAAACTGGCACTGAGGAGGAACCCCTCCTCAGATCAAGCGCAAACATTTATGGCCTGGGAAGTTACCAAGTGACGGAATAACTCAGTCTGCCGAGGGCTGAGGGCCAGGCTGCAATGGTTCCTTCTCGATAAGGGGTTTATGAGAGGTTGAAACCATGCCCTCTGGATATATTCAGCGTATGTGAAATTAAGAACGTGGTCGTGTGTAGAACGCGTAGAGAGGGACTAATAAGATTTGTCAGTCCATACGCTCACACCCGCACCCAGTCGTCTTGAATCTGTGTGCACTGAGCAAGTCGGCTTCAGAACAAACAAATTCATGCGCACGTCATCGTGGGGCAGCGGTGGGCCTCGTCGTCCGTGACGAACGGCAAATGAAAACGGTTTTCCCTGGAAGTACTGCCTGAAATAGTAATTGCTCTCCCAACGGAGATCTAAGTACAGGTTTTTCTAACACTTCGAAGTCGGGTTATTGAGCTGCGCGAACTTTGCACGAATGGACTGGACTTAGCTCGGTTAGGTTCCCAAAGCTCACTCGGACAGCAAACTACCCAACCAGTATGTGGTTAGATGATTGTTCGCCCACTAAAAGGGCGGAATCGATGGCAAACGTACATCAGCGCCGAGCATGGCTTACAGCCCAAGTTTCCGCTGTAATAATCGCGAATTCACAATGAGACTACAAAAACAACATCGTCATCCCCCGTATCCACACCACAATAACAGTAGCTGTTTTCGGGCGTGTGAAAGCTGTAGGCACAGTGTAGGACGTTACACATCAAGCCTAGTGGGATCTCTGATTTATCGGTTGGTTTTTCTTAGTGACTCAACCGACTTTGATCAACCACATTGAAAAGAGGAGGCTTAATTCACACATTCAGCCTGCACTACAGACTAGTCAAATGACTCCCTCACTCCCGCAGGGTCGGCGCGCAACTATCATCTACGAGTAGTAGTAATGGTCAGTGCTGTTGAGAAATAAACTCACGCAAGGATTGCGAGGCACTGAAACAGGGTCTTGAACTCCTCCATGTTGACAGGACTCTTGAGGGCCGCTGAGAGAGAAGGTCTCTGGAGGAGGGGGATTTCGGCAACAATGACATCGGCGGGGACGGTGAGGGAGGAGATAACTGAGTCAATTCGGCAAAGCACGTAGGTTAGGGAGGCTGTGTAGGCCTCATCTGAGGCCGTCCACGTTAAGGCACCCAGGGTCTGCACGGCACGCTTCCGCAAGGGTGAATTTGAATCGGAGAGAGAGATCAGAAGACACTCGAGGATGTCATTGTGTTGAGTCGTTAGTGAAGCACCGAATCTACAAGAGAGGAGAACTAGGCAGGTTAAATGGGAGTAATGAAACACGGCTACGAACATCCACAAATACATCGGAGAAAGACAGCATGATAAATTGCAGCATGATCTCCGGAAAGAAAAATGTACTTGACAGCCTTCTGTTTGTATTTTATCACGGAAGCTGCGTTAGTCGCCACACTTGTGACTGTCATCAGCTCCTAACTCAAGCGATGTAAATGTCAGAGTATTGACCCGATGTTTAGGCCTGAAGTATATTGTATGTATTTTATAAAAAAAAGTATGCAGTATATAAATATATAAAATAAAGACCCCGCATATTACGGTTGCATCGAAATCGACAAACGGGGAAATAAAAATAGGCTAACAATGTGGTTGTTTCTGATGTGGTACGAAAGCATAAATTCAGTGTTGAGGGCATTACTAAAGACTTTCCCGTGTTTATATACGTCGCTAGCATGTGAAAGCATTCATATGAGTTGGACCTACGGCTTCTATCGATCGACCCTGAATGGAACTTCCACTTTATTCGAGGCAAGGGTCTGCGTGGCATATCGTGCATGGATACGCAAGAACAAAGCTTGAGGGAGCCCAAGGGTAAACGGTGCGGTAGCCAATGGTGTATTCTTGACTACGGCCGGCCATCTTATCCGATGCAGCGTCCCAAGCCGACCTGTTGCCTACAGTTTTAGTCGAGGGGTAAGAGGTGAGAGCGGGAAAAGAAAAAAACTGGGCGCTGTGAGAGGTCGGGTGGGCCCTGCGCAACCGTGTACGGTTGAAGGAGAACAGAATCACTTGGAACCTGGCTCGTAATAATCTTAGCGCACATAATACAGCGGTGGTAAGAAGAACTGGACTAGCAGGGCGAACTAAAGAGCATGTTTACGCTTGGATAATTTTGTGGGAGTACAAAGTGCGTCCAGCATATGTTTCTCCAACTTGAATCTAAAGTTTAAACAAAAGTGCTAGGGGTATGTGGGTCGGTAACATGTATTTTTTGATTTATGTGAGTTCCGGCATTAATGTAGTCACATTTCTGTTGCCTAAAATGCAATAAGTCGGGCTACCACAAAACTTTACTGTTAAGGCGTTGACCAACAGATGATCTGAAATAGTAAAGCAATTTTATTACGATTAACAGAAACTGAGAAATAAGAGGTGCTTACTCAAACAGATTAATTATACGTTGCCTATCCCAATTATTAATGTTACTGATTACACCTGGTTTAGTTCGAACAAATAAAACTTGACCCTTGGGCATTCGCGTATTTATTTTTTTGCAGAAAGCCTCTACGATATTCGCTAATTATTTTCCTTTATTTGTGTGACTAGGTGCATTTTTTCATGATACAAAATTATTTAATCTTCAAATATTAGTACTAATGAAAACAGCAAATAACACCAAAGTGTCTTAGGGTGATAGTCTAAGGTGTATTTGATGTTTGAACATTGAAATAGGCGGTTATAAAAGTTTTAGAGGGATCTCAGGTATTCGCGAGTAGCTGAGGTTCATAACCTCAGCGAATACCGGGGGCTGACTAAACTCTTTCTCCGTCTCTCTTCTGTTTCCAATGAAAGCCTGTAGATCAAATTAACGTTCAGATTCTGCCCAGCGTCTTTTTAAGTGGCATGCGGTAAGGGCTCCTCGAGAAAGATCAGGAACATAGGAAAAACGTTTGCGTGCATTTTTACTCCAACAATAGTAAGCAAAAATATGACTTTTAAGAACAATGACGGGGACCTCTTCTGGGATCAGTTTTTTTTAATGTAAGACAAGCGACTGCTGATTTGTCAAATTACCTTGTTAAAATTGCGGACAGGATTTCACAGGCCTCGATACGAACCGTCATGTCGGGATGCCGACCAATCATTAGGACTAGCGGTTTAACAGACTCCTGGGAGACCAACTCAATCACAGATGGGTTTGATGGTTGAAGGGCGTTGATAACCGACTTAAGACCTAGGGAATACGAAGATAATAAAAACAAGAAGGCTTTCGCTGCCATTGTAGTCGTTCCTCTCGCCTGTACTAACTGGCCAGAGTGACAAATTCCGGTGTAGCACAAAGCAACCCATAGTATATACATTTAAAGATCCTGTGAAGATAGCCTGAGAAGCGCGGAAGCTGGGGGCATAATGCTATGCTAAAAATTTCCTATATGCGCGCAAAATACTTGATACTACTAAAACCTTATAACGGGAGGACAAAAGACAGGGGAATACAAGCGTAAGACAATTGATAAACGATATAGCATCTTACTGGGTTCTGAATGTTGCTGCCTATAAGTAGGTATGGTCCTAGTGCTAATGCTACAAAGGCTCTTGATGCATGTCATATAAAACGTTTTGAAAATATGGAGGTAATTGACATTTCCTCCATCACATGGCGTATGACATACCAATGCCACATATGCTCCGCGTTTGACCAGTTTCGCCGTTAGCCATCGAGGCTACGAGGTCAGATATAATACGGGAGATTTCCTGATTTGATACGGCTTTCGTGATAAGTGAAAGACTAGACAAGGTTTACGCAAATAACAAAACCTACGCAGTTACGGAGAGACTCTGGACCTCTCCACTCTTATCTCGTAACAAGTTCAAGACTGCTCTTACAATCTTTAGGTCGAGTTAGAAGGCAAGGCAAGAAATTACGGATTGCTCATTTTCCGGATCAAGGTAAAGACTTCCATTTTGCAATTCATTTATCATGTCATTAAGTGCCATAAACCGGATGTCAGAATCGCTCGCCACCATCTAAAATGTAAAGGCAAAAAGGAAGTGTGCAGATACCTTTTCGAGGAGACTGGACACATTTCTGGCAGAAGTGAACTCCGACATCCCGAGAGCAACACCGGCTACCTTACCAACTTTACTCTTTCAAATCAACCACGGACAATTTCAATACTTTAATTATCAATTTACTCGATCACAGGCGTCGTGAGTGCAAAACTCTTCTGCGACCACTCATTAGACGGGCAAAAGGACTTGACGAGGAATAGCGACTCTTGTATATTCTTTTTCGTTCAATTTTCCGGTAGAATGTCTGCCTGTATCACACCCGGAGTAGATAATGTTGTGTTCTGCACCCACATGCAAGGGGAAGCAGCCAGAACAATACAGGACGATGACAAGCCCTATTATACCTTTGAAAATGTGCGCAAAGGCAGATTTAATGGTTTTTTTGTGACCACGTCGAGTGTTACCTTACGCAGTAAGGCTCATTAAAAAACGACTGCACAACTACTTGGCAACGTTAAGACCCGTAGAAAATTCACTGTATACTTAAGTCACCAGTCAAATACGTCACTCGTTAATTCTATCATTATTTTCTTTTGAGACTATTCCATAGTCTGATGCAGCTCTGCATGATTGTCCCAAAACAAGTGATAAATGCAAAGGGTAATAAAATAGCTTTAGAAACGCCCGTGGGATCTATACTATGCGTGTGGGCACTGTTAGGGACACGGCAGGCCATAACTTAAGCGGAAAATAAATTTAATCTACTTGTTGAAGTTTTGAGTGGTCCACAAAAGTAAAGCATTATCCAGACACCATATCGCGAATTGCGGCAGACTGCCCCAGAAAGCTTTTTGATGGTTTCAGCTCTCCAACAAATGTTTTCGAATTCTCTCGGGGGCTGTTCGCTAGATATGTTGCAATTCTGGTAGACGACTATCTAAATTTGCTTGTTGGTGTCCTCGCAAGATCTGAAGTTTTCCTGTAATTTCCATTTACGCCCGAATTTCAAGGAAAAAAGAGTTTGCCGGATTCGTTCGTCCAAACTACAACTTCTCTGTGAGTGTTCTGCGCTTGTGGGAGTCGCCATAAGGACAGTTAACTTTTTTAGTTTGTTCACGACAGCATACGTGAACAGTGAGCTCTAGACCACACGGAGTCGCATTAACGCTCGCCAACGGTTAACACAATTACTTAATAAGATCCAGGCCACTAAATTAAATAAGACGTTATCTCGCGGCTCTGTCTCAATAATCTTTGTTGGAAATTTCCCCCTTATATGTACAAATTCTTTTCTGATCTAATCTAAGCGATTTGCCTGGCAACTTCAACACTCATTGTCGCTCAGCGCTTGCTCATCCTTACTAACTTGAGAGTATTCCTTTGAAAGCGGTGTGAGATTTGAAAATGGGTACAAGTTTCACGAACATAGACGGCATTTGAATGTCTTTCCCCCTATCTGACCAACATTCTCATTCGACCTCATGGACATTCCTGTTATTCGGGTTTCCGTGAATTTTTTTTTCAACGATGTGCACAGTTAGCTAAGCTTTAACAAATACTTTGGGATAGTGGACAGCTGAGAAATACGGTAGTAAGCAGTTATCAGTGGAAAACTTGTTTACGCGAGTCAATATGCACCGAGTCCTTTAGCTTTAGCCAGTCAACTCGAGCCTACTGATATGATAAATTTCCGATTACAAATCAAGGAATGTAAACGTCGACCGATGAGTAACGGTCGACCATGAGACCTGATCGTTATGGAGGGTGGCAGCGCCTATCGTGACGTTAGCGCGACCTGTGCGTAGGAAGTTTAGCTCGTTAAACAGGGAAATAGTTCGCGGTATGCCTTGGACATGTTGGATGTGACTATAGTGTGCTTTATTGATCGAAGAAACTACCGGTTGGGGAAGAATCAGCGGACGTATGCCGCGAATATTTCAGTTATCTCAAAGTGTAAAGACAAAGTGGATATTTTAAAAAAGGCAAAAATCATGAGTGCACAGTGCAGATAGGCATATTTTTTGTTTAGTTCAATTTATTGAGGGAGATGGGCGTAAGCCTTTGAGTACTCTAGATGGTCATTTTGCAAGATGGTCATTTCGCAACTAGATGGTCATTTCGCAACAAAGATATGTCAAGACTGTTTTAAAACTTTGTATCTATGGTGACATCACAGCATCTGCAGGGTGGGCATTCCATGGCAAAGTTGCCTATATCTCAAGGAGAAGAGGTTCAGACTTCATGGCTCTGCCCTGAACACTTTCTAGGCAATTTCGATCTTGAACTGCTCACGCACTCCAGGCTTGTGCGCTATATTTCCAGTGCGGACGAACGAATGTTCCGCATGATTTTGATAAAGCGTCTTCGTCAAAACTCATAAAGTCACGTTTGATGACGTAGAAGTCAATATCGTTCAGTATATTCGAAGAATAATAGGCAATACTTCTGATAACCCTATTGAAAACTGTGCATGTAATATATGACTTTAAATAAACACGGCACTAAATTTTATGGGCAATATATGCAGTTTCAGAGCATTGTCCTCAAAATGCCGCGCCAAAACCCGAGAACACGCAGTTGTAGTCGATCACGGTAAAATAAAATTACAATCATCAGCATTAGCGGCAACTGTATACTAGGAGTCGGTTTGGTATAACGGACCTGCTCTATCCAACCAAACGCCATTTTTCAAGCAAATATACCTCAAATGTACATCCTCCACTTCCGATGCCATCACCCTGTTGCTCATAAACGCAGTTTTGTCAGAATTCTCCTTCAAAGTGTTCAAACGCACTGAAGCGACGACAGTTGGTGGAAGGAGGAGGTGAATTACTTACAAGCCCTCTTACAAGCCTTCTCTTAGATCTACCAAGTCCTTGCAGCCCAGTACGTCTACAGAACCCCCGGCTCCAATTATATCCCCAAATAATTTTTTGTCCTGCGTACCGGTTACTTATCAAAGCCCCACAATATATCCAGCAAATAATTCATACATGTATTGCCCTAAGTAATTTATGTCCCAGCCTAGTTCAGGCTTCCCACCACCTAAGGCCAGTCGCTCTCAGGTACGTCAACTTACCTCATTTGACTTCCAACCTAGACCTGGTTTCCCACCCTTCTATTATTATAGCTGCCAACCCTCCCCCACCAGCCTCTACTTTCCTTCTAGGCTCCCTCCTCCTCCCCTCCCTGCACAATTTAACTACCAATAAGCATTTCCATGTTCTAACTCCCCTAGCATTCTAATGTTCAAAAACAATATCCCCACATCCTTTAGGTCTGATACGCAGCCTTCTCTAGCTGACTTCCCCTACGTCAATAACTCTAGAATAACTGGCACTTAATCTTGAAGCATCATTAATTCACACCTAACGTATCCGTCTCCAAATTTTTTTCTAAATACCGCCGACATTAGCATTGTCGTTCGAAACACATTGAATATTATATTATTGAATGCCAGATCTGTCATAATCAAGATGGCCCAAATCAGAGCCATTGCTCTCGAAGTGACGACTGATATTTTATGTGTAACGGAGTCTTGGATCCATTCTTTAATTCCTGGCTCTGCCCTTCTCATAGATGACTTCGATTTTTACCGTCAAGATCGCACGACTAGACGTGGAGGCGGTTGTTTTCGTCATCTTGCATCCTACCTAAAGCACTCTCCCCATTACTAAGATGTTTCCTCATTCATGGGAAACTTCTACTTTGCATCTGTTATTCTCTCGCCGCAAATAAAGGCACTTACTGGTTGTATCTACAATCCCCCAAATTCCTTAACAGTGATAATTCACAACCCAGTGAAGTCTTCGAATTAATTTCGGAAGCTGCTTTCGATGTTAATATAATCACAAGGGATTTTAAAATTTCTGAAAGAGAGTGGACTTCTAATACCTGTCCACCTAGATTCCAGCCCTTTCCAGATATTGTCAATTTTTCTAACAGGTCCCAACTGGTGCGTTCTCCAGCAAGAGAAAACCACGTTTCAGGCCTAATCTTTACCAATGACATTGCTCCCCTTTTTGTTGCTTTCAACAATGACCTCTTTGACAGTGACCACGTATTGATCCATTGTAGACTACCGCTTGTCTTTTCAAAAAAGACCAGCACCGTTTGGACTTACATAAACTACGATTGCGAAGGTAACGACTTAACAGATAACTAAATTATATCTCTGGGTTGGTGTGGCTCTCTCTCCTGTAGTGATGTAGCCATTCTTCCTGACGTAATGTCCAATGTTTCCAAGGACATCGTTGAGTTTGTGCCTAATCCTACAGATTCCTCTGTTCCGATTTTTTTCAAAAAAGACTAAAAAAGTTGAGACGGCAGCTGCGTGACTCATCCACTTGTTCCTTGTCAGTTCATCTTAGAACCACAGAGATTTTTGAGATGGCTTCAATGATGTGCCAAAAGCGCGACAGGCAAAGAGAATCACTTGCCCTCAATGATCCGAACCCTGGCAAATCCGTCGCTTACATCTTTCGTCATCAGTCCTCCTCTAAGCCTGGTCACGAACTTCCACCCTTGCTAAATGATAACAAAGTCTTCCTCATCGAGGACACTGACAAGGCGGAGTTGTTTAGTGCTTTCTTTGTAAAACACCTTAAAACTGAGTCCGAAACGGTCCCTTTCTTCCGCTTACGTTCCGGTAGGACACTCATTAAGAAACCCATAAGCCGTCTGAATTACTCAAACTGCTCAGGAATGGACGGGATTCTAAATTCGATTATTAAACAAGCGTCCGACCTTCCCATATTGCTTAGTCATTTTTTTCACGGTTTATATTTCAAAAGAATTTTTTCCTGAAACATTGAAAACGTCAATTATCATTCACGTCTTCAAGTCTGGATCTCGGTCCATTGTTGATAACTATCGGTTGATAACTATTGTTGATAACTATATCGGTCTAACTATAACTAACTACGCCGTCTATAGCAAAGCATCTTGAAAGAATAATCTTCACTGAAATTCTTGACTTCTGTCTAGCTAATCGGCTTCTGAGATTTAGTCAGCATGAACGATCCTGCGACATTTGTCACTTGGCATTTCTTAATGTAATCACTTCTCATCGTAATGAGCGGCAGTCAGTGATAGCTATCTACTTTGATCTTTGCAAAGCCTTTAACAAAGTGCCCCATAGACATCTTTTAGTAAATTGGAAGCTTTCGGCATCCGGCCATCTTTACCTGACTTTCTCATGTCCTATCTGTTTAACTGATATCAGAAAGTCATGGTCGGTAATAGCTACTCAACACCTCACTCGATCAAGTGTGGCGTGTTCCAAGGTACGGTTCTGGGTCCGCTACACTTTCTTCTTTACATCAATGATATTTCGACTGAACTTTTATTCCTGCCGACGACCTCAAGTGTGTTTACTCATATTTTAAGGACACCGAAAACGTTTGTGTTGAAAAAATTAGTGCCGATTTACTGCGCTTAACAAGATGGGATCAACATGGCAGATGGAGTTTTCATCATCCAAGTGTAGTTTCATGTCTGTTGGTTCTGCCAAACTTTCGGGTCCCATAATTTTTCAGAAAAATCCACTCTCAGAATGCCTCAGCATAAAGGACCTAGGTCTATGTCATACAAATAAGCTTGCTTTATCACCTCTGTAAAAGCCGCGCAGATATGTGGATTCACATCGCACAATTGTTTCCTTCCATAAATGAAGCTAAGACTTTATCAAATGCCTGTTCTTCCATTCCTCGAATACTGCTGTCCTTTCTTTGGTTTAATGAACGTCCGTGACCGCTATAAGATCGTAATTTTCTGAGGGTTTTCGCCCGGAAACTGTTCTCTCAAGCTTCGACCGGTATTTCTTATATTCAGAGATGTCAGCTGGCGAAGATTAAGTTTCTTTGGGTTAGAAGACTCGAAACTGGCCTTTGCTTTCTTTTCGCATCAACTCTAGCTGAAATCTTCCGCTCATTGACACTCTCACTCCGAGAGATCGGTCTTATGCCACGCGCAACTCTTCCATGGTGATTCCGCCGCCTCTTTGCCCTACATATAAGCTCTCCCTTTGCTTTGCTTCCAAATATGCTTTCCTTTGGAATAATCTTCCGCCTAAAATTAGATCATCGCCTAAGTTACTGGTATGCAAGTCGAAATTACGCATACATCTTCCAGCGGAAAGCATAAAGGCACTGTTAACGGTCTCAGTCCCGATCACTCAGCTTCTTGACTCCGAGAAGGGTCCTCCTTGGATTTTGTGGTAGATTAGGTGGTGACCCTCGATTATATCATTAGAAACTCTGCTTTTATGTGGTTTCTAAATAAACTACTATCACTCCTCCCCCATAGCGAACTTTTCGCGGTTTTTGATGTCATCTCCCGCATTCCGACCTCATGCGGTCTGTCAACGCTCACGGTGGAACTCTCAGTATTCGCCGTCTACTAGCTGTTTGGTCGTACCTCCCTTACCTACTCCTCAGCTGAACCTGAAGTGTACTGTGACCGATCGCGTTTGGGATCCTCTCGTCTGGCCTCTTTGACGCAAAGTCTCATCCGGCGTATAAACTCTGCTTGACGATGTCACTTCTGAATCCAGTATGCAATGCCACATGCAGACCAGTCCTGTCCGACCCGTATACGTACTTCTCAAGGCTGATATTTATTTCTGCCCTGACGATGACTGATGATAATTCGTTATATACCGTCACATACAGACCAGTCCTGCCCGCATTTTCTTGTTATTATTTTTTATCGAGGGTTTTTCTTTTTCTGTAAAATTAATTCAGTAATTTTTAAATTTTTAGGTTGAGTTTTTATCACCTCTCGCTAATCATCTTTCTTAACGGACCACTAAGTTAGAAACTATGAATTGCATGTTGTGCAGTTTCTGCCTACGTCGTCTAGATTTCGCATATAAATTTATTTCTACTTGCTTTGGTGGGACCCCAACGGGTATTTTATAAAAAAATTATTATCAATATTTAAAGCCAAGGCCTCAGAAAGCCTCATTTTGAACGGTCGAGTGGAGTAAAGCCCAAGTTCTGGCTCTCAATACCCTATGTGAAAAACGTATCAGAGGTGACGGCGAGACTCCCGAAACCGTTTGGAATTGGCATGACCCATAAACCAGAATGCACCATCAGACAGCAAACCATGAAGTTCAAAACCCGGTACCAACAACAGAACAGTCGGCGGTGGTCTACAGCATACCATGCCTAAATTGCAATGTGAGGTATGTTAGTAAGACGGACAAACGCCTCGATACAAGATTGGATGAACACCAACTTGGAATCATCCGCAAGGGCAAGCCATTTTTGGTCTATGGTCGCGTACGAGAGCTGAACCACGATTTTGCCTTTGAGAAAGCGAGGGTAATTGGTGGAGCCAATGAGTAGATGGCCAGACTGGTGCTCGAAATTTGGTCCTCAACTGGCACAATCAACCGGGCTATAGATCTGCATCCTTCCAACCGGACGCTACGTACAAGGCTTTTATCATTCCGGACAGGACCAGTAAGAAAAGCGAACACGCGGGACCGACAGTCAACGCTCGCGGAAAAGAGCGGATTTGGTAGCCAGAGGTCATATGACCAGCGCCGAACACTCTTACCGATGCGTCCGCGAAGCTGACTGCTGTCCACCCGAACCAAATCGATCGATCAGTCCACCGGCTGACTTGGGAGAGGCCAAGCGGCAAGTTGATTTGACTAAAATTGCGCCGACCCCAAAGGGAACAAAGGTCACGCAGGCCTGTCAGCGGTCAGACACCGGGGAGGTCTAAGGCATTCAGGGGCGAACAGGCAGGTCAAAGTTCGTGCGTCGAGCACGACTATAATATAAGGCAAGTGGCAAGACTGAACAACTCAAAACCGGCAGAAGCAACAAGTACGCTACTCTGATTATGGAAACGAGGAAGTTTCCGAAACGTCAGTTGAATACAGTATGGTCCATGAATTCGCTCTCTCTTCTTCTTCGTCTTCTTAAGAGATGATGAACGTGCTAAATGTCTGGACCTCGAATCTTTACGTAATCTAATCTTTGTTTAAACATCTCCGTGGAATCCGCCATTATCACGTCCTCGGGGAGCCCGCTCCACACATCGACGGCTTGCTGTGAAAAAGAGTACCTGTGAACTTCCAGGCGGCATCGGAATTCTCGAAGTTTAAAACAGTTCTCGCGTAGGTTTGTTGTTGTGGCCAAGGTGAAGAAATAATGGAGGTGTAGGGCACAGTCCCAGTTCCTAAAAATCCGGTACGCCTGTATGAAACATCCTCGGATCTGCCAGTACTTAATAGGAAATAAATTAGGCTCATCAAGTTTGCAGTTGTAAGGTAAAGTCTTGAGGCCTCTGACAACTTTTGTCGCTTTCTTCTGAACTCTTTCGAACAACTTATAGTCTTTTTTCAGTCCCGGACGCCACACTGGATTTAATCTTCCAGATGCAAACGAATGAACGCTCCGTATATTTTTCAAATAACGTTTTGTCTACATCCATCTAAGTTCGCTTAATGGCAACGACAACACCGGTTGCCCTTTCGCTCCGCCAAGGCGCATTGAGAGTAGGGCTTAGGAGTCGACTAAATGTTGATCGCAAGATCTTTTTGTTCGGTCACATTCGAAAGGCACCTTCCGCCAAGCGTGTGATGATGATCCTTTCCATCAGATCTTCCATGCTTTTTGAATCGCAGTGTGACGCACTTCTCAGGGTTAAATTTTAGCAGCCTTTTTTCGGACCATTCGCATAGGCGGTCCAGTCCCTCTTGCATGGTCCGTTCATCATTTCCCTCGTTGGTCGCTTGCCATAACTTGATGTCATCGGCAACCGTTCCTCTATTGCAGTCCAGTCCATTCAGACAGTCGTTGAAAGATATTAAAAACACCACCGATTCGGGCACAGAGCCCTAGGGAACCCCACTCACAACTGGCACTGGCGATAACTTCTCACTGCCAATACACACAGACTGTGATCGGCAGGTCATAAAGTCCTTTAACCAGTTTAGTAGGTTCCGCTTTATCCCTGACTCTCGGACTTTGTACAGTAACCGGCGGAATGGAACACTATCAAAGGTCCTCTTGACATACATGTAAACGATATCGACCGTTGTTCCTTCATTTATCGAGCGGACCACTGTTCCATTGAATTATAGCACATCTGTTAGACAGGAGTGACTTCGTCGAAAGCCATGTTGGAAACTAATAAAGAAGTTCTTTTCTTTAAGGAACTTCTAAATGGCATTTTGACTGTTCCCTCCATAACTTTGCAACAAATTCACGTTAGCCTCACCGGCTGATAAGTGTTTTTCTCTTGTTCTAGATCTACCCTTGCGAATGGGGTAATAAATTCGCCAATTTGCAAACAGAGGTGAGGACACCTCGGTCAAAAAACGACTGGAAGTAGGAAAAAGCGATATTGTGAGTTCGGAAGCCAGCTCTCCCAGAAATTTTGCCGGTATTTGGTCCAACCCGGAGACTTAAACTCATCAAGTGTCAGAAGTTCCTTTCCCACATCTTCTTCCGTGAAGTCGATGCTTTCCACTATCTCGTCGGTTGTTCCAGTACGTAATCAAGCCTCTTCAAAGTCTGTTTTCTAGGTGAAAACAGATGCGAAAAACCGGCTAAGATGTTCTGCCTTTCTCCTTTTAACACGAGACCATCTCTTTGTTCTTAAGCCTGCTGTTGATGCAACTGAAGAATATTGCGACTTATCGACAGCCCGCACCATAATTCGTATTTCATACTCCTTCCGCGACCTGCGGATATTCAACCTTACCGCGTTTCGCTTTTGGCGAAACGGATTATTAAGAGGAGTTAGTTCTGTTTTTATATACCTCCATAGTTTATTCTCCCGGTTTTCCTCTTTCTTTATAACTCGCGTTATTTAGGCAGAAAGATTGGTCTTTTGACTCTCTTCGCCGGATAGTTTTGATACGTAACTTCAGTTACAACACCTTTGAGAGTGTTCCAATCAACATCTGAATATCCGGTAAGAACGGCATGTCAGGCCACTACCGATAATTCACTTCTCGTGGCGGAAAAGTCTTCTCACCAGAAATTCAGCCAAGACTCAGTCGTATCCATTTGTTGGCTGCATAGGCGGTATCCCTAAAACAGAATGACATGGTCCCTCTTACCGAGTAGGGCTATGGACCTAAGTTCGCCAGCACTGACAGGGCCTTTTGTAAGGACGAGATTCAGACAATTTTCACTCTGGTTCTCTATAGTCCTGCTTTGAAACGTGAAATTCTGTACTAGAAGGAGATCAGTCGTTAGTTTCAAAAGCATCAAATGAAAGGAATTTTGAAAACCGTTGACTAATAAATTTTTCCAGTCTACCATCGATGCGTTGAAGTCTCTGGTTATCAGTACCTCTGGGTTGTATGTCATCTCTTTAGTTAACCCAAAAATCGCCTATTTAACCTCGGGAGTCTGATTGGGCGGACTGTATACGGTAAGAAAATTAAAATTAGGTGAACCATGCATCCTTAAATTTTAACCACAGTGCTTCACGGTCGCGGGAGCAACGAGTTTTGTGTTCCGACGCGATGATTTCTCTCCTGACATAAATCGCGAATTGTCCTCCTTTTATGCTATCTGTCTCGGCGAAAAAATGGTATTCATCGAGTGCAATTTCGGCATCCAAGACTTCGGACTGGAAGCATGTCTCTGTGATAGATATGACTTTCGGCTGCGTACCTGATATTCACCTCATCTATCTTCTGGAACAAACTCTGAGCACTTGCGTAAAGAATGCAGAGCTTAGTCCGGACAGGTTCTCGAAAGATTTTTGGGTCGAAGTTGCTAGATATTTAGTGTGAGTTTGATCGAAATGGATGTCAGTTTTCTGATCTTCATTTTCTCTGGCCGCTTTAACAGGTAGGAGCGTTCTTTCCCTATAATCTGGTTGCTTCCTTTACTCAGTTATTCGTTTTTTCCAGAGAAATGAGATTCGAAAATCCATGATTTTCCATGCAATATTCTTAAGTTTTCCTCACCGGAACTGTATCTTCTGAGAAATTCGGTCTTGATTTCTCTCCATTTTCTCGTTCGGCTGGTGAAAAATCTCACTGAAAAAATTATTGGATGTACTTTTCGGAGTGCTAGTTTCCTATTCAGAAGTAGTAGAACTCATTCCACACTTTCGACAACAGTGTTTAATTATCTGGGATGGCTCGACTCGCCCGTCGAATCCTTAATTGGTCCTATTCTGAAGGAATTCAGGAAGGTGATGTTCTCGTTCTCCTGTTATAGGGATTTGAGGTATTGCTGGAATACTTATACACCATGATTAAATCTGTTCTTTGGGATATCTGAAGAAGACTCAGGCATAAACTTTAGGACGATGTATTTGTTGCGATCAAGTTTAGGACCCTGTCGTTTATTTTTATATGCAGTGTTTTCATGGGGCAAATTTTATTGTTATCACTGTCCAATTCAGTGAGAGTGGTTATGATATAGCTACAGCAGGGCTCCTCATTTATGAAGTCTTCTTGGTCATGTGGTACCTCTTTTGGCAGTATGACATTTGCTCGCATTGTGTATGAAATCAGCTCTTATCCTGACGTTCTGACCTACTTGCTCTCTTGGGATGCTTCGAGACGTCTCCTCCTTTATTTTGAGATCCCTTTTGGTCACTTCTCTCTCGGACATTAGACAGGTTCTTGGTTGTGATTAGGTCCATAGGCGGGTTGTCTTCTTTTCAGGGGCTAATACAGATTCTGAAGTTGTTTTGGCATTTTTTCCGACTATCTTCTGAATTTCCCATATCGCAGTCTCTCTCCTTTCGGGTGAATTGTAAATAGGTTTCATCAGATTCTCCACCTCACTTCTTAGCCTCCTGATATCCTCTTCCATCTCCTATATTTTTCGAAGAAGTCTGAAACATGACACACAGGTTTCGCCTTCATATTTGACATCCAATAAAGTTATCAAACTCGTTGCGCGTTTGAAAAGAGGTGACTTGACAGCAGGAGACTTATCGCAGTAGTCATTTATACAACGTCATACCGTTATTCTACCGTTTCTGTCAAGCCATCTGTTGCACGCCATTAGCCCAGTGGTAGCGACATTTTCACCGTCACTCTTGTGCCCAGGATCGATCCGGCTCCAGGCGGAATTACAGCCCAATGTCTGGAGGACCACTGATCGACTGTCTTTATTAAGTCAGCAAACTTGAAACGTTTTTAACAGTATGGAAACGATTTTAAGCCAGCCCAACGGTATGGAATAAACAGCGAAAGATTCAGCCGTTCTTTTTCTTGGAGAATCTTACGGTGTTGTTTTCAGAGATGTGGTCGGAAGGAGATAGGTTTATCCAAAGAAAGTTTTGTTGTCATCCTGCGAGAAGCGACGTATTGGTAAGAAGAATCGACTTCTTTATTTCGATAGGTCGTCAGGACGTCCAGTACGCAGGAGTCTCGAAAAAGGTGAATCCCTCGGAGGTCGAAAATTTCAAATCGAATTCAAAAGACACGGCACAGACATTGCGTTTTTTGTCACTCTTAATGAATGACCTGGTCGTTTTGGGGAGTTACTTGTCAGCACACTAAGGTCCTTTCTGACTTCGACGTCTCGTAATGCTGCACCATCCAGAAAGTAGTCTCTTGTGCTGGCAAATCCGGTTGTGTTGCCTAGACGACGTATGCTACACTTTTCAACGTCGAACCGCAAGAGCCAACGGCTTGACCACTCTCCCAAACGATTTGGGTTCATCTGCAGTCGGCGAGACCCCAAACTGCACTCTATATCTTCACGTCGTCTGCAAACATTGCTACTTCTTAGTCCAAAGCTCTTTCGCAATTGTCCACGTATATTAGGAGCAAAATGAGTCCTAGTACTGACCTCCTGGGAACTTAATTCTCGACGACAGCAGGATCTGATTTCTCTTGACCGATGCACACAACCTGGTGTCGACCCACAAGGATGTTTTCGATCCATCTGAGGAAGTTTCCACCGATCCCTATTTTTTTCAGTTTGTGTAACAGTCTCTGGTGGGGCACAGCGTCAAATGTCCTCTGGAGGTCAATGTAGACCGCGTGCCTGTCGGGTCAAGCTCTGGAGAGATTACAGCAAGTTGGCCTTGTAGGATCTTCCTTTCCGTAGCCCATGTTGGCAGCTCGATAGTAAGACGCGAACAGTCAGGAAATGCATCAATTCACTCTTTATGATCGGCTCCATAACTTTGCAGCGAATGCATGTCAAGCTAATGGGCCGGTTATTTTTCCACAATGCCCTGCTACCTCCTTTTGTATAGTTGAGTAACTTGCGCCAGTTTCAAACCAGTAGGAAGTGCTCCAGTGTCATTTTACGTGCGAAAGAGCATCGACAAAGGCACAGAAAGCTCATAGGCAAGTTCCTTGAGAAACTTGGATGGAATCCTGTCTGGTCCTGGCGACTTCAATTCGTTAAGTGCCTCGAATTTTATGCGGACAACACATTCTGAGAAAAGTACATTACTTATACTTGGAGTCGGTATTTCTTCTGTGGATTGAGGAAGGAACCTTGCCTCGTTTGTGTAGACAGATTGCAAAAACTGCAAAATATGCGACCTGGATAGACACGGATGAAACACCGATATATGTTTGCATAGCAGTTGTTGTAATTAGGCATCAATTTCCTGCAGGTATACGATTCAGTGTAGAATTTAATTCAGTCTTCTTTCAAGGGTTTGAACGTTTTCCCAACAAGTTGATTACCGTCAAATCTTTGTTCCAATCTCAATTGGCAGGATGGAACGATAATAGTAATAATAGTTTTATTTTTAAGCACCTGAAAGGCAATGTCTAAAACAACCTTACATTGTGTTAGTTGCTAAAATACTGACATTATGGACAGCTGTGATATGCACTAACAGCAATATGTATAGTAAAACTAAGGAATCGTGCTATATAAAGGAGACGAGGTGTTTCTTACCGCCGGCAATTGTCTTTTCGCATGCGACACTTTGGATTACACAGTAAGTTGTCTAACTCATGGAACTAGAATGCAGAATCTTATAGAAAAATTTTGAGACGCCTTAAACGTTGTGCATTTTGCTTATTTATCCAGTCCCTTTAAGTAAATGCTCCTTTCTTGTACGGAAAATGTGCCCACACGATTTTATCAAGCAAAATTACTAAACAGTTTAACAAAGATGGGCGTTGCAATACATCCGGACAGTCTTCTATGCTAATATCTACGGTTGCGCATCTCAGCACGCATTACATTGGGAGGAGAGTATTTTACCCTCAAAATTTCACTTGACAGGGCTAACCGCGCCTAAAAGTTGATTTTTTATCTGGCGCGAACCGTAAGACTCAGTTTTTTTGGCACGGGTCATTTTTAAGGACCCAAGAGTCTTGTTGATTTTTAAAGGTTGGATTAGCAGATCTGTGGGATTCGTGCCCTAGATTGCAGTAATAATTCATACAGCTGATCCTTCCTTTAAGTTGGCCGTTACTGTTTCACCGTTTGGAAACTTCTATCTTCTGGCACCAAAGTGCTGATTGCCGAACAGTCATTTAGAGCTTTGCGCACATGAAACCATAATTTTCACACGGTCTGCTTTCTTCGTCCACATAATTTAGAAATGAAACGAACAATGCAATAACAGTTTCGGGAAAACATCAATATTCATTTTGTCATTCTGTCGTGCACTTTAAATAGTATAGAAGGACCGCAAAATGGAGAAAATGACGTATTTATCCGTTTGCGGTAGAAAAATATCTGTATGTTTTCTTAACAACGCGGAAGAAACGGCCGAAACTGTCAAATTTATTCTTAGATTTGCATTGAAAAATATAAAGTATGCAGATATCCGTTGATGGAATGCAGTGCTGAAGCACTCTTCAAAAGTTAAATTATCAGAGTAAGTTCTCCAATTGATCGAAAGAATATTCGTTGTTGACTTTTGCTATGGACGTTATTTTATTCGACAATGACGTTTTGTGTTTGAATGAGTCTTCAAACGTGACCCAAACGGTCATACGTATGGAAAAAATGCCCAGACACGCACTACTTCAGTAAATTCTTCCAAGGACTATCTTGTCCTGAAGGGTTTGGTAAGCGCATAACGTAGAATCTTCCCCTATGGGCAGTCGATTGAGAACTGACAATCGCGAAATATTTTGAGATAATTCGAGGCCGATCTGAAACTCAATGTAGTTTATAACAAAGAAAAATTACCAATTAATTTCACGGAAGAAATCATCCCTTTATACACACAAAATGGTGTGTTGACGATTACATTTGTCAATTCGGTTTAAAGTGACTTGTCTCTGATCGACCTAGCAACGTGTTACTATACTGAAACACCTATTCCTCTGACTTCCGTCTTGGTAAAATCGAGAGAACTCCTGGTTCCTTTATTGAAACGCATGTCAACTAATGCAACAGCATAGAAAAGACGATGAATTCTCAGGTAATCGTTCTAAAATGGCTACTCATTATGCAGGCTGTTAGCAAACGGCCATACCTGACAGTACACTAATTCTTAGTTATTTAAATGTAGATATCACTAAGAGACTATTGCAAAACAGTACGCAAACTTCACTGTTATGTTTTTTTTTTAAATGGATAGGCTTTTTGTACGTCTAAAACTGAGGCCGACTTAATTACGCCTATTTTTGAATCCCGCGAAATTTTCCGCTGTTCCGAAAAAATAGGGAAGGCTCTAGTTAGCGAAACTGAGCCGATTTAGAGCCTGCGCGCCAATATGGCCTTGGCCACTTTCCCGAGCGGTTTTGGGGAGAACTTCGCGTTTTGATGAGAACACGATCCACGGACTTAAAAAAATCGAAATTTTGTCGAGAACTCATGGAGTGCGAAACCACACGCAGAGATGGATATGCGGGAGGATAAGGTAATAGGGAGACGACATCCTAAATTCCCAGTGATCGTTTTCTAAAGTCACAAAGACTACTTTTAGGGAGGGAGGCAAGACTACAAGTAAGTTTAACGTAGTTTTTATTCAGATCGTATTGCTAACTTCGATGTTTTGTCGTATGTGCCAGTTCAAAAAGTCTCTTTACCTTCACCGCAGCCAATACCACCGGCGTTATATCTGCTACCACTTGTCTATGATTGTGCTGGCTGATGCCTCACCTTTCCGCCCGAAGTTTTACGGCCTTGTCGGGTCGGAGACCTATACTATCGGTGAACTCTCACTGGCAATTCTCGACAAGTCTACAGCTCCCTGATAATATTTCCAAAGATTATTTGAGTTCACCCCGTCGATTATCCTGGAATCAACAATGCGTACGAGGATGATGCAGTTTATGCTTCTCACTTTGACTTTTCCCAGTCATGTCGATGGGTGTTCCTGTATTCTTTCGAATAGGCATTAACTCATGCGCCCAAGATGACCTGCTCCGCGGGGGCACGCAAACAAGTGGATGCACACTGAGGTGATCTGACGTGGTAAAATATCCTTAACTTCTTCGCGTAAAACAGACTTGGCTCAGAACAATACCCGAACTCTTGCCGCAAGTGGAACACCTTGGTCAAAGCGTCTTCTTAGGAATTCACTTGTCGCGTCCCCTTGAAAAGGGGATTCTGAGAAACAGCGCCTTCTTATCTGCAGCCACCATAGAGGGTTTTTCTGGTCCCTCAGCAGTGCACTTTGCAATATATCTGCCAGTATACCTTTTCGCGTGAGGCAGGTTCTGGATCTTTCTAAGTTCCTTCTCAATGATGTTTGCCGGACAAAATTTTTATCCCTTTCGGTCAAAAAGAGGACTGCATGGAGGTTCTATTAGAAGGGTACGAAACTGCTAAAATGCATACACTGTCTAGACCACGTTTCCTATGCTCCTCCAAACACTACCATCATGTTTTCCGCATAGAAGGTCGTCTGACAAAGGGATTATACCTGTCATTTCCACCCACTCCCTTCTCCACTTGTGTCCTCTTATACAAAAAACAGTTTTGCGGCAGTCCGTTTCTGTCAGAGAGCTTATTTAATGTACATTTGGACTACTTGTAGTCTGCTGGCTTGTGCACTTAGAGCTGTTTGCTTGGCAGGGGGGGCATAACGCACTGACGTCAGCCATTTCCCCGATAAGTGCCAGCAGTCGCTGAGATAGGCATATTTGTAATAATGGTCGTTTTGTGACGGGGTAGGTTTTTCCTATTTATCTTTCTGACATCTGGTTCCAGTGATTATTTTACTCAGATTTATTTAGGTCTCCGTGAGCATGCAACGGTGCAACGGAGTTCAGTATGCTGGCATATTTGCCGGCTCTGCATTTTTCCTGTTGCATGCGCAGTTAAACGTTGTCTGACTTACGAGAGATTCTGCCTAGAGAAAAGGGAAGTTTTTGCGGATGACCAGTTGGTTTCTGGTCTGATTAATTTGGATTCTTTTCATATTTACTTTATCGCCAATTCCTCCAAACGAGACCAGAATCAATAAAAACGCATGAGCAAAGCAGAATTTTGTGACATTTGGGTCGTTCAGCCCGGGTTGACTTCAGCCTGTGTCAAAAATGACACATTTTCTGCTTTGGTCGATCTTGGTCTTAGCAGGTGTCAGGGGGATTTTAGACCACACGCTTAACTTCTTGAGGCATGTTATGGCGTAGAATAATAGAGCGGCATTTAATCTATCAGTTGCTTCTGCTGAGAGGTCTTTCATCAAATCATATTATTAAGTCAAATTTGTCCCAAATATGTTGATTCACACCAATAGAACTTAGGGGACGAGTATCTAAATAAGCATCACAACTAACTCTAGTACTGAACTACATATCTGTGTGTACATCGATAGGCGGATGGTCCTATATGAGGGATCATGCCGGTAGTTGGGTCGTCCGTTTTTAGGTAACAGGAAAGATGTCAGACACGAACAGGTGCCCTACTTTTAAAAATTGTGGAGGGTCAATTGAAAGATGGTGGAATTGAAGGGTAATCTTCAAGAACCGCCAAACTCAGGAATCCTCTCCCTCTTCCTCGTCCTCGACGTCCGTGTCATCGGCGTTCGGTGGGCTAGGGGGTTTATCTTGGGTGTCCTTTGAGTCTCCCTGTTCCTCTTGCTTTTTCGCCTCCAGTTTCGAGGACTCTAATGCCCAGTGCTCCTTATTATCCTTCAGGAAGAAATCCCATGGCCTCGGGACCACAAAACGCGACTCTACAATGGTGTGGAGAGGGGAAGTTGATGCACCCTTTGAAACACTTTTATAGGCGGGGGAGATGGAAATGAAAAACAAGTTCCCAGTCTCGCATTCGATTCCTCGTTAAGAAGTGCCTAGGGCAAATCCTTCCAAACGCATGTTCACTGAAGTAATTTTTCGTCATCGCTGGGGAGTTTGACTGTTTTGACATTCATTTCATTTCAGCGTACTTAGGAGGAAATAGGCTGGTCCAGTATAATGGCCTATCCCACGCAGTTGGCAAGAGCAAAACAAACGGGATCCTCGGGTTGTTCTACATCATGCCTTATTTTTAACTGACCGAATCTTTCATATTCTTGTTTGGAAGAGAAAAACGAGTTGAATCTGGGCAAGTAAAATGTCCGCTTAGACCACTTCCTGGGCAAGTGAGTCAGTATAGTAATAGTGCCAGTAATACCTTGACAATGTGTAGGCAATAGGTAGTTCTAAGGCGTTTGCCTTTTATCCCCTTAGTTAAATGAACTGAAAAAATATGAAAGTAGAATGTTCACTGCCGATGAGATTAAGCCGAAATTATAGGGTCGTTCTGGAAATATTGGCCCATTTTTCGCTTCTGAAGATTGATAGTAACTGATATTTTAGCAGTGGTTGGCAAAAATTTCCATATTTTTCATAATTAATGTTAACTCATTAGTAACTCTCTTATAATCTCTTTCTGAGAGCACTTTTGGAAAACATAAACTCCTGATAACGAAGAGGAAAACTACAGTGACTATTCAGATCACATCAATCTCGCATATGCAACGAACTGATAGGTGCAGTGTGTGCCAATGTACAAGCATGGACTATATTGAATGAGTTTCCACATGCTCTTTGTAAACACATATAAGTTACGAAATCCCTTAAACATCAGGGTTCGCTGTCCTACCCTGTTCATCGAAGGGACAGTTACCAGTAAGATTGAATGTTATTGCCGACAAAGACAGGGGAGACGAGTGAGATCCGTAAGAACGACCGGTGAGTGCCCCCTCTACCGCCAGTAACATTTTAAAACGGTCAGCTATACTTGACAGTAAGTTAGAAGCCCAAGGTTTACATGCTGGTGTGAGCCGACTGGAACTTACCGTCTGAAATCTTCGGGGTATCTTCATCCTCGCTCTCTGTTTCATCCTTCTGGTCTACTTGTACCGCGGCGTTCGCAGGCCGGGTTGGAGCGGTTTCCATCATTTTGTCGAGCATATCACCGAGGACGACGAAAATGGGCTCCACGATAAAGTCAATGAAGCCTAGGCGATAATGAACTCGGTCAAGTAAGGCAAGTTCACGGTTTTCACATAAAACGCTGCGTTATAATAATACACAGATCCAAACACATGAACTTTGGGACAATTAGTTCGAACTGTCAGGGCAAACGACGGCAATCTGGCTTAACTGAAAGGCACTGATAGGCCGATTTCTGTAAGGATATTGAAATTCTATTTTGGAGGATACATGCGGATCCTTGCCCGTGTTTGATCCGTACTCAGGGCCTCAGCAGGCCTAACATTTTTGTAATCGGATCTGCTATTGCGACATAATTACTTCAAGGCTTTTGGATTTGTAAGGCCAGTGGATCGGCGTGCGCCAATTGCTACATGAAGTTATCATAGCTGTTTGCCGTAACTGGATGTTTTTCTATGATTTTATCCTGACTCGATTGTCAAACTGTACTTAACCTCGTCTTGATAATAAAAACAGCGACATCAATATGTTGTGAACAAACGGGAATTCGGAGAGATACATCGGGGACGAATCTGGTTGGAAGGTAACTAGTTTTGCGGAGTTTTCGGAGCATTTGGGTAAAATCGAAACCTTCAAACGATGTTGAGCTTTTTCTGTTTACTTTTCCATTTACTCATGAATATATTGACATCACTGGGGGCTAGAGCACTGGCTGTACTTAAGTCTTCCCCTCGATATCGTCGGTTTGAATTCCACCGTGGTCGTGGAGTTTTCCGAAGTTGGGTCATGATGAACCACTGGTTCCAACAAAACGCCGTAACCTTGCATTTGTACAAAGCTCACCTATCTGGGACTGGGGCAGAACAACGGTTGTACGATCACATAACGGCGAAATTGACATCCCAAGTTCTTTTTCTCGATCACCCTAAAAAGGTCAAAGATACAAAACAGACAGCCGTCCAGTATGGAGTGTAAGAAAAAGCACAGGAAACAGCGACGGGATCTACCTGTCGGAAGAATTCTTCACTCAGAATTTCTGACCAGTGTTTGTGCAGCTTCCAATCCTTGCAAGGATGGGCGATATCAGCGCAATGAACCAGTAACGAAAGCGCCTTCAGCTTGTCGATACTGAGATGTAAACAAAGAGAGTGCAGTAATATGTTGGCAACGTTAGCCAGCACAAAAGGCATTGGGTTTAATGTTGGCCTTACATTTCCGGTATCGCTATGAGATTCTTCATAGTCTTTACTTGGGAGAAATGGAGTGACATATCGGTGTTGAGAACCATCTCAATGACTGAGGCGCGGAACTCCCTAAAAGGAAAATAAAGGGTAAGTGGGCGCGTACTTTTTCGAGAAATATTACCGAGATGAGAAAGGATCGTTGGCGTGACTACTTCTAATCGATTTCGCTGCAACAAACTGCCAATATGCTATCTACGGGCGTTGGTACATCTGAAGTTTGAATTCGGGCCCGGTGACGCAGGCTCACTTATTACTTAGGCTGCCAAGCTCAAATTCTTTCGAACATTGAGTTTAGTCTGCAATCGGGATGCATAAACCTCTCACAATGCGCCGCCAACTAGCAGACCAGTAACGGTTGGTTAACTGCCCCTTGCCTATGCTGGAAGATTTATCGAGCTCTAGTTACCTGTGAGGATTGAAGAGCCTGAACTTCAGAGAAAACTGGAAATACCCGTTTCCGCCGAAAAACAGAAGTGGTCAGTAGACCTCCATGGGCCCGGGAGCACAAAAGGAATTCCACTTCGTGAAAGTCTTTCAGGGTGGTTTTGAAAACCAGAGACCCGCAAAAGCCATCACACTGACGGCAGAAAGGCATCCTTTCAAGGAGGCGCGGCAAGTAAACTCCTGAAATGTCGTCTTGACAAGGCTGATTCAATAAAATTCCCAGCAGCAAGAGTTCGGGTATTATTATCAAAGAACCCTGATTCAAACGGAGAAAGTGAGCATATGTTGTCACCCCAGGCCACCTCAGTGTGCACTTACGCCTTTACTGGTTACTGTAGAACAAGTAAAACTGGTCGTAGGAGTCGCCGTCTATCCCAAAGAAAATGCAAAAATCTCCAGCATAGTTGAGAAAAGGCGAAGCTAGAAGTATAAGAAGCTTTCATCACGAACACATTGTTGATTCCGGACATTCTGTGGATCCTAAGAAGCCGTAGATGCCAGTTACACTAAACCACTGGATCATTACCTGTTAGCAATAGCAGGAGTGGCTTCTTGCAGGTCACGGAAACATGTCGCATGCGCGCAGAGGATCATCGTGCAATCTTTACGCTTACCATGGCCTAAGACTGCTCTCTGCGCCATTCCCTTCCCTTCCCCATCCTTGCTGCCTATTAACTCTCTATCTCCTACAATCATCTTCCTTTATTCTCACACTCCACCTACATGAACAGATGACTTCTCCTGTCATTCGCATATTATGCTTCTACCCCGCTCCCATATAAATGTGCTGACCTGGCGAGAATTTATCTAGAACACATGTATGCTTGCCAACTTATTTTCTAAGAAAAATGATACTTTTTGTAGCTGACTCAAGAGGATAAGAGAGGTTCTGGTCTACCAATACGGAGGACAATACCAGCATTCAACTGAAGGGTGATGCTGTGGTCCACAAACCTAGAGCGTTATTCAGAAGTTCAGAAACTGTGTTCAAATCCAGGTTCCTATTGTTATATCGCGAACTTCCGACTGCTTAGCAGGAAACCCTTCCTGCAGTTGTCTGTTGGACATGGAATTTTGATACAGCCGAATTTCAGATTGCCTTGTGACGAATTCCAGGAGGGATCATGATTGAGGTTATTACCAGGGTTGAGATTAAATTTAGGACATGGGAATAGGTGATTCCGTTCTCTCCCCTGGAATTTAGTGAAAAGGTCCGACCCAGTTAACCGTACAAACTGTAAGACTGAACCATGAGAAATGTTCTCTTGCTGCTACTGTTCCATAAATCTGCCACTTCTCGACTGAGTATTCTTGCCTCGATTCCATCGGTTCCATAAGTTAATCGCAAAATAACTAAACGTGCATTCATGTGCAAACTAAAGTTATGAAGCAACCTGAGGGCTGAGAATGAGGACTTTTCAAGCAATTTGTTGTTATGGAAAAAATCGTTAATATTAATGGCCGAGAAAGTATTCTTAAGGAGGAAAGTTGGACCGCACAACAGACAAGACAAAGGCTTTCAGGTTTGGAGAGTTAGACGTCCATGCCTCCCTTGTATTGGCAATAAAAGTGTGAAGTTGTCCCAGTAAGAGACAAGAAAAAACAGGCCTAATACGACCTCTCCGCACGGAGAGGACGAATGATGAAGCTGAGGCTTCTTTCTTACTAGTACAGTCACTTGTGCATGGAAATTTGTCAGGCAGTGAAGCTTTATAAATCATTTGATACTTCTTCTGTGGTCAACAGCATGATAACTGTTTGCCGGTTGACCCAGAAAAGAAAATTAATTGATGCTAGAAATGCGTAGTCATTTTTAACAGGTAAAAATCTCACTGGTATTGCTCTTTTGGCATCTTTTCAAAAATGTTGAACTCCGCTTCCTTGGTGATTCGGAAGACGGCACTGACATGGTAACTTTCGAGGACATTTCGATCATTGTACAAGAGGGCAAGTTCCGTTCTGAAAGTTACGGGAAAGCAAAGGTCAGACCGTCAAATGTGCTTCCCTACATAAGCAAAGGCTAAACTTATACCTCTAATGAGGAACATTTCCTTAAGACCTTCTTACAACGCCTCTTGACTTTGACCGTTAACAAGCTTGCTCCGCCGGATATCCTCGTCTTAAATAAAAGTTGGGATAGCGTAGGCGGTAGTCCATGGCCTTGTAGCTAGAACTTGGAATCCAAAATCGAGCAGGAAAGACTCCATTGGTTAGTATAAGATTAAGTCTTCTGTCGTGCCGAATATGCACATGGAGTCCAGACACCGCTGCTGGGCCCTGCTCACGAAGCAGCGGCAAATAACGTCGCTTGCGTCAATCTGACTGTCCTATGACAACGTTTTGGTGGGCGAAAAAACGTACTGCGTCGGCGTTAAATGCTGCCGAAACCCGTTTTGCGAAATTAAACGGCGTAAATACAAAGAGGCGAAAAGTGCGTTTACAGTGCCACAGCAAGGGACGAATCAGTAGGCAAGGTCCCAAGTGACTGTCAACTTTAATTCATGGTCGAGTTCCGTCTGCCACTGTTATATGATCGGCCCACCATAAGCAACATTGTTAATGACCACGTAATCCTGGGGACACAAGAACTCTCCGTGCGGCCAAACTGTCCATTGGGATCAATCTGAAGGTGGCGCAGTAACATAAACCTGGTTTCCACGGCTTGATACTCAGGAACCACAACAGAAACTACTTGCCATCAGCCCGTGTTTTTAAAGTCTGCAGCGACAAAATTTCAGACAACATCATTTTTGTCCTTTTAGGCAGTCCTTACCAGTCACCATGGATAGCTGAACATCAGTAAACGGCAATTTATCCAATAACTTAAGTTCTTCCAGGTATGACAGCAGGTACTAACTTTTGACTGTCAAAAGGTGGCTTTATTTGTCTTATCACTTAGAATGCCAGGGCCCATTCATACAGGCGAAATTTTGTCAAAGAAAAAGGAGGTACCCCTTGGAGGAGTAAACTCACTGAGTTTGCACGTGGAAATTGTTCGTCGTTCCGGTATGCTCAAAATCGTGAATGAGCGCCGCGTACACCACCGCAAAAACGTCTAAGTCGGTCAAGTAGTCCTGTAAAGGGAAAAAGGATCTCAGGAGTTCCCCCAGTACTCTTTACTGAACTATGTACTTAAATAGTGTAAGTAATCGAAATTTATGTATTTAAAACTAACCCGGAGTCGACTCATTGTCATGACTACGTGGCAGGTCTGAGCTACGTCCGCAGCATGCACAAGATTGTGATAGGGATTCTTGTACTTGCTATAACCAATCTCCAGTCGAAGTAGTAAGCTTTCCAGTCTATTAGTGTCCAGCTTGAGTGAGGAAAAGACACAATTTCTGTATGAGATAGATAAATATCGAGAGGATCAATCCGCAATCAATTCTGGTGTCGTCCAGAACCCACCTGGAATTTGCTGATGAGATTGTACTTGTGTAGGAGTTCGAATCCAACGTACTTGAGCGCATGGTTTTCACTGACCTCATTGAACTCAAATACATCAAAGTTCCAGTCGTCGAGACCACCCTACAAGGGGACACAAGGAAGATCCGGGTTGACGTATTGGTTAAGATGACTTAATGTAAAAAAGGGATTGCAAACATCCTCCCTAGGGGATTCAGAACTCACTTTTAGCATCAGCATAAGGTTTGGAGGAAGAGTAATGTTGCTGCAACTTGACATGCGCCGATAAATTCTAAAAGGATTGAACAAGGAAGTTCGATATCAGAATGTCCACTTCCTCAGTTAGTGAGGGGGCATGCGAGTAGGGCTTTGAGTTGTCTGTCCTAAAAACAAAATCTCTATTCTCTCCCACAATCTGAATGCATATTCCATCATTTACAGCTGGCATTACTGCAAGTATTGTGGCCCTTGGATTGTATGGGGAGGGATTTGAACTGGCACTTCCAGTTTATCACTCCTTACCATGCAACACCACTCCACTCCCAAGGAAGGGAAACTTTAGGTCTTGGCGTGGGTTAAGTATGTGCTCCGGGTAGGAGAATACTAACTGTTGTTCGACAAATTCACCAGCGTTTTAGCACTACTGCTTTACTGGCAGACTTATGTATTTTTTTACTAGCAGACTGCTCCCCATGCTGAACATTTTTTTAAAAAAAAGTGTGCCTTCCTCTTACTAAAGGATAACGTGTCTGGTATGCAGAACAGTGAACCGGTGCAGACATTTCAACAGTACCGGCTCTCCGGGGCGGTACAGGTCAGCGAATTTCCTCCTTCCAACGAAGGGCCGACCGAAAACTCCATCGAGCAACACCTACTTTTCAAGATATTGTAGGCAGTCCTCCACAGTTTTTCTTACCCGACGCATATTCTTAATCTTTACCGAGGCTTGTTCCCAAATCCAAAGGGTCATTAAGTCAAACGTCTAACCAGTTGAATATCATCAGGTGCCGGGCTTATGCAATGACGGTACTTTAAAAAAAACTCAAAAATGGATAAAATAAGTCCAGACCGTTATTTTTTTTTACCTTATGACACCTAATTTGAACACACTGTTCTCCAAACAAGTCTGTAAAAGGACGAACTTAGCTTCCACATTCAATGGCTCCGCGTAAATTCCAATTAATTGACAAAAACAGCACCCTTGTCGTTAAAGGTAAGCGATTTTGTGTATTCCTTTGAATTCTACCTCACTGACGAACCCTAAAGTCTTCCAGTTTCTTTTTTCTATTGGTTTGAACTAACCCAAAAGATGAGGGCACACTTTTCGTTGGGCGAAGATAGGGCGTAGAACCCCAGACTAACTTGGGATAACTTAAGAACTGAGGCATACGCTGAGTGGTGGTAGAGGCGGTTTTACGGGTTAGGCAACACACAAGACGACGAGCAAGAAGACACAACAAATCTATAAATTTCTGCCGAAAGTCTTATCGTACGCTGTCAGTTGCCAAAGAAAGTGAGCGCGATAATTAAGAAATAAACAGAAAGCTAAGTTTGTGGTGAGTTATGCAACGGGAAGTCAGATGATAGCCCTCTAATCGAATGTGCAAGAGTCTACGATGAACGACCATGTCTAGGAGAGTATCCAATAAAACACGACCTACTTCAACATGTATGGCAGGCATTCGTCGCACTCCATAGACATTTGGAGGCTTTCACCAGATCCTTACCGAAGCCATTTTCAAAAAATAATGAACTCTAAGCGAAGGATTGTTGGTAAGTTTACATTTAGTCAGGAAGGGGAGGAAATTTCAAACAATGGCAGCAGTGACTAATAAGCGATGTTTACAGTCACTCTGAATTCCAGGGTACATTTTTGTAGTTGCCATCTATCTGTGGGTCCTACACCCTATCGTTACCTTTCACTGTCCCGCGTGTGCTCGTGTTTGCACGCACCTCGCTAACTTTTCCCTCAGTCTTTAGGGCACCTCAGTAGTTTGTTCAGCGTGAAAATTTCTACACCAGGCAGACCGATTGCCACCTATTCAACCCTCAAACAACATTCCAAAAAGTGTGCGGAAACAAAAAAAGACTTCCCCTACAATTCCGACAATATCAGGGAAACAGGGGGTTCTGCTTTGCTGGAAAGCTCATTGCAGCTGAAAGCAGGTGCACACTCTGTGGAAAAAAAAGAGAGAGAGATAACTCACCTGTCAACGACGATGCCAGCCCTAATGGCGTTGGCAACACTTCGAAAGTGGGGCTTAGTGGCGTTGAGATTGCCGGTACCGGCGTTCCGCTTAAACGTGGTCGACAGCCAATCGCGGACCTCGTCTGGCACCTCAGAGCAGGCAGCCTCCGAGAGATCCTCATCTTCATCTCGAAGGCGTCTGCTTCGCAGGGGCGTCCAGGTAAATGAAGAAAAGGCACATATTGTTTTAGGCTGTGTTGAAGAAG
>CACRXP010000317.1:331289-343758 GCA_902702965.1 Spirometra erinaceieuropaei | reverse complement strand
AGTCGGGGGAACGACCACATACGGCGTGTGACGACGCAAACGGAGATGATAATTTTAAGGCAACTAAAACATCGTGGACTTCACCTAATCCCCTAACACGTTCCAGCCAAGGGCCTTCACTCTTGTAAAATGTTTTTAAAGCAGAATAACATTACCGACAAAGACAAGGCAGACTGGAATGGCCATTTCCGGTATATTAGCCATCATCAGCCAGTCATAGCCAACCCCGAATTGTGGAACACCTGGGGCTCGATCCCGCGACCTGTTGGTTAGAAGTCCAACGCCTTTAACCACTGAGCGAAGGACTCGTTTTTCTAAATAATTTTATTAAGTTAAAGGTTTTAAAATATGACCTTCAACCTATGTTACCATATATTCAGCCAGTTTTCTATGCTAATAACTGTTCTGAATCAGTTTTGTGCAACCGTTTGTGTTATTCTAGGAGAGCAAAGTAAACTTTGCTCAGGAATTTTGCCGAACGAAATTTGCGCACATGAAAACTGATTAGTCCCTCCGCCTAAGCCAACAAGTAGTCTAATGGAAACTTCCATACTTGTGGCTTCTTTATCAGCGAAATCAAGCGAATCCCTCCTCGTATTAATCCACTGCACTTCGAAAAATATACAAAGGGCGAGATTACCTCAAATTCTTGCGACAGGTTTTTGGAACGTATGATCAAACAGTTGAAACTGAATTAAGTGCCACATTTTAGATGACTTTAATTCTCGGTGGATATGAATGCAATTAAAAACCGTTCTTTGTTTAAAAAAACATCGTGGTTATGCCTTTTTATTTACTCTGTTATTTTCACGGAAGGTTTTAAAACAAAGTATACTCAGTTGACACTAGTATTTACGTTTTTAGCGGTTTCTTAAGCAAATGGCAGCCTCTGACAAACGAAATAGTACCGCAGATATTCTCTTTGAATTTTCATTTAGCTGAATGCCTCTCACTACCAGTTTGATGTTTAGGTTGATGCCTTTTAACTGGTTTCCGACCGATCAACATTTTTCAAAGCAAGCAATCTATAGGAACCAGTAAATTTCGTGACGGCTTATCACTTGTAGCCTATCGTTGCATAACAGATACCAAATGTGATAGATACAGAGATTTAAACACCCACAGATAAAATCAATAAAAAACAGCAATGTCATCGTATACTGCCAGCAGGCTAATCGATAAAATAGTAACTTGAAAACTCAACTTAGGAAAGAAAACGTAGAGGTTAGCACGCAGAGGGGTTGCGCAAATCAAGGGGTTGAGATTTGCCAGGACAAGCTGAGGTTGACCACGCGATCTAACTGTTAGCATAGGTCGGGTTTCTCCCGCTGTATGTAGGCTGTCTCCAAGTAGCACAATATCCAAGTTGTTTGTGCCCGAACTTATACTCAAAAATGTTTTAGGTTCAACGGAATGGGTGCTATCTAGGAGGTGTTTTGTGATAGAAGACCGTGGGATATTATTCTCCTGCTTTGGAAGCCATTTAGACAGGTGCTCAACTGAGCTGACTGCCAATTGCCTTTGCGTTCGCCCAATGTACTTGCATCCACAAGGGCATGTGAATTCGTAAACACAATTTGACGTGGCGTGCAATGGCAAGGCATCCTTCGCCCGAGGAACTGGGATGGCCTCAATGGGACTGTTGAATATGAGTTCGGCTGCGTTGTATGTTCTGGAGAATAGCAGTGAAGATCCATTTTCATTCGAAGATGAGCGATTCTCGCATAAGATCCACATGCTTCACGCCTCGAAGCACATGTGGCACTAACTTAAAGTATCAAATGTTCAGTCAGGTCAAAACGGCTACTTAAGTGTAATTAGGTAACAAGTGTAATCTTAAATAAATGCATGCGGACGGGCATACCGACCCAGGCAAAAGAGTGAAAACCCGAGTGCCGTTTGCGTACCCGAATAGGAAGAACCAGCTTTTGAGATAATTTTATTTTGCACGTGAATTTTCAAACAAAGAATGCGGCTGTCGGTCTTCGGAGGATGCCTGGCGTTGCACCGATGGTCTTCCCACCACTCCTTGGTGAGGATACTGTGAAGAATTACCTTCTTAGTACATGATTTTCCTTACCGTCTACATATGCTTATTTATGTATACAGTTACTTAGTTTTCAGTGAAGGACTGCTCCCTCACGAGAGTAAACATGGGCATTGGCATTATTTGTGGTGTACAAAACTCGAATCTGTTGGCTTCCTGAGGCAAACATACTCTGTCGTCCCCACTCTTCTATCATAGGACACCTACAACATATAATACATAAGCAGCTTATGCAGTATGCGTGGTATGTGTCCAAAGACACAGTGTTTGTTGTCGCCGGTAGCAAGCTGGCGGCGGACATAATCGGATCGAGTGAGATCCTAACCACAGCAGTGAGGGTCACAAACCAACTTGACATGCTTATATACCCCACTTCATATGACCTATGACGTACTGGTGATCAGCAACGACCGTGAAAACGCTGCCTACGTCTAGCCTGTTAGACACTTAGCAAGACACCTATATTTTATACATATTTTGTAGGCAAATACGTTCTTTAGGAAAAGGAGAAAATTGTATTGAGTAAATTTTCGACGTCGGTTTCCCGTGTCGTCGTCAAACTCGAGTAATGTGCAAAAACAATTAACATTTCAAGCATGCCGAGAAATCAATATTCGTTTGGTGCTTCAACCAGTGGGCGGCCGTCGTGTGCGTCAGTCTGTATTGATTGGTTTTCGTCTCTTCCACTTTTCCCTGAGATTTTTGTACGTGGCATCTACCTCGATATGCCTATTGATGCATGACTCGTCGGAGTGCATGGCTTCAAGAAATTCTCGGCCTTTTTTAAATAGGCAAACTCCGACGATGAGAGTTTTGTTCCACGCAAAATTGTGCCCAATATCAAGAGTGTGCATGGACATTTGAGAGAGGTGGTCTTGCCTCTTAACTGCCAGTTGATGTTCGTGGATGCTTGTAGGGACAAAGTTTTCCCGTTTGACCATAGTATACGGCATCACAGGTGGTGCATGGGATCTCATAGACGACTTCCTTTTTTATCGAGCTAATCAACCCTATCCTTAGGGTGTACAGGCCGAATGCGTAAAGTAGTCGTCGGCTTGTGCGCCCCTTTCGTCTGGTGTTTCCTCAAGTGTCTATCAACAAGTTCAGGCACATTTCTGATGTAAGGGAGGAGTCGCCAAGTGCCTAATTTTGGTGTATGATTGGAGCTATCTTGTTCCATTACGAATATCAACTGGCAGTTAAGAGGCAAGACCACCTCTCTCAAATGTCCATGCACACTCTTGATATTGAGTCCAATTTTGCGTGGAACAAAACTCTCATCGTCGGAGTTTGCCTATTTAAAAAAGGCCGAGAATTTCTTGAAGCCATGCACTCCGACGAGTCATGCATCAATAGGCATATCGAGGTAGATGCCACGTACAAAAATCTCAGGGAAAAGTGGAAGAGACGAAAACCAATCAATACAGACTGACGCACACGACGGCCGCTCACTGGTTGAAGCAGCAAACGAATATTGATTTCTCGGCATGCTTGAAATGTTAATTGTTTTTGCACATTACTCGAGTTTGACGACGACACGGGAAACCGACGTCGAAAATTTACTCAATACAATTTTCTCCTTTTTCCTTAATAACGTATTTGCCTTCAAACTATATTTTTTGGGATGGCAGCGTTCCAAATCATTATATATATGTATATTAGGAAGAAATGGCCGACCTTAAAATCGTGTTCTACTCATTCACCTATCCCTCGCTGCGCCTTAGGTGGCAGCGTAGAGCCCTCTCAAGGCAGCCGCATAATGATCAGGAATTTATGCCGAAGGGAGTTCCACAAAGACAAACCCGATCGGTGACGCAGGTCTAACATAGGTTGTACTCCCGATTTTAACCGGATAGGAAAACGGATCAATGGCAAAGTAAGTAAGAACGTTGGACAAAATAACGTTCAATAGCAAACAACTCGCGCTAAAGGCTTAGGTGTGGGAAGACCTGGGTTTAGGTAAGTCTGACTGACTGACGACGACTTGTAAGCCAGAAATAGCCACTACGGACTCCTCCGTCTTTGGCGGAGCTCCCTTTAGCTCACATAGGCGTTACGTAAAGATTCTGTAGGACTGATTAACACAAATGTTAGTTTTTGGAGGAAGGCATATGGTACCATTAACACAGCGATGAAGTTCATGGATTTTACAAAAATTACGTTTATTTACGTCCATTGTTACTGTCACCAGATCACTCGACAATCATGCCTCCTTAAAGGCTTTTCGGGCTTAAACTTGCATCTCTAAAGCGGGACTCCCTGTTGTTTAAAATATTAACGGATACTGATCACCACGGATAAATTGCAGACAGAAATAAGAAACCTGAAAATATTCGGCTGTAAATATGGAACTTTGGACCACTAGAAAATTCCTGAACAAATTCTTTTTCACCTCGTTTAAGCAGCAGGCTTCAGGGAAAAGCAAGTGTAAAAACGCCGGGGTCATGAAGAGCAGAGTACCTAGTACCTGAGCTATCATTATGGTAAATCATACAAAAGGTCGTTTACAGATGCTGAATATTCCTGAATTTATAGTTCACCTCCTATTACAAACTACTTAAATTATTTACGTAGTCTTTAATTATGTCATATTTACGTTCACAAACTGCCTACTGCTGACCCTACCGTCCCTTTAATACCCTGAACGCTTTCAAAACTTTGACGGGGCTACAAGGGGCTGATATAATGACGAGGGCTGCGTGTTAATTAGCATGCATCTAAAGATGCTAATGCCTACCTCGTCTCCTCCAAGTAGGTTTTTTCGACCACTTGGATAGCATACTCCAGATTGTCCAGGAGAACGTTCTTGGTTATTCGGTTGCGCTCTACCAGACGGACGATGTGTTTTAAGCTGACAAAGAAGAAATGCAGAATTGATAGACAAAATTGCATTTTCAAAGCATTCCGTTTCATAAGTCCTAGTAGGTTGCTAATCAAAATCCAAGAACAACGACTGTGAGTGCAGGTGGGCCGTCAAAAATCACTAAAAAGCGATGATTTTTTTCTTAATTTTAGCCATATTTTAATGCTGAGAGAAGTTCTCAAAAGTCGGTAGACAAGTAAAGTGGTCGCGTGTCTTACGCAACTTGTTCAAGGCCGCAATAAGCATCAAGTCAGAGGACTGTAACAGAAATGCTCCAGGGTTGATAACTCTCGTTGGTTGTCTACAGCTCAACGCAGTTGTTGAAATACCTAATTCCATAATGACGGCTCTCTAAGTTTACAAGGAAATAACCTTATACGAGTTACTGACAAAGTCCTCACACAGACAGAAGTGTTACTGATTCATATAAAGGCGGCATTTGTAAACCAATTCTTGCGTGAAGTGTTTCCACTCCGCGCGGCCATTTCCAACAACTAAGATTTTTTGAGGATAAATTTTCAACCTAAGTCACCACCATTAGATTGTACCGTCAAGAAGAGATAACTAAATCCGCGTATTAATTTTGCGAATGGCCTGTATAGGTCGTGTTGTTTGAGGCAGGAGGCCCCAACTCTGTTGGTTGCCTCCTTCGAAATCTAGCAAATCGCAAAGTGCGGAAACGCTGTCGGGGTCTGCTAGACCGCAGACAGTGTCACTCTGCAACAACGATTATTTTTTTAGGGTGGGTATCGTAAGTACACAAGTCTTGGTTACGATGTGATACCTCCTGGCCGAACGATTGCCCAACATTTATGGAGGAAAGACGGATGTTGAGAAACTATTTTTGGTTGACAGCCGAAGGACGCAATAAAATCGATAATTTCACTGAAGTCTGTCTACAGGGGGGATCTGACGAAGTCTGAGCGTCCCGAAAAACCAGCACTTGGCAGTTTTCTACCATAAAATTAGCTGAATGGGAGTGCTCAACAAAGTTTGTCTTCTTACTTGTGTTTGTTTAGAGCGTGCACCACACAGTTCTCGACTTCAAGTCCCCAGACCATCCTACTACCAGCACCTTCAATAGCTGACGGCGCGACAATTGAATAAGTTACAATTAAGTTACCCAGCCCAGCCTCCTTCACAGTTAACAGCGCTGGCTGTACGGTAAACAACCCCAAAACTTCTTTGAAATGAGGGATTACTTTTTTGCCTATTTTTAATCCAAATATCGCATAACCTTGAGCAGGGACGACCTTAAAAAGATTCCAACCCCCCCCCCCGCCTCCGCCCTCTTCTCGCCCTCGACACCCATCCGCCCACATCTCCACCCTCACATAGTTTCTCTCTCTCTCTCTCGCGCGCGCGCGCGCAGGTTCCACCCTAGCCCTGCCCTGTGATTAGTACTCAGTAGCATGGCCCCCGTCACATGACACCACCGGCTAAGGAGGACTGCTGTGTGCATTACGGAGTTCGGCGTGCGCTCCTGCACCTGCGTGTCAGAGGCGTTGCCGTTTTGGTCGTGGACTTAAAAGATATGCTCCCTCCCATTTTTGCCCCTAATTTTAGGGTTGATGTCAAAAGCACGCGAAGAAGTCTTCCCTTTCTCTTTCACCCATCGATGGCTGGCCCGCCCACACCGTAAGTCGTCCCACCCCATCCCACCCCCTCTGGCCCTCCGGAAATGCAGATTCAAATGACTAGGACGACTCAGGGTCATAGGCAGTGACGAAATTCGTACCAGCGTCAACTCCCCCCCCTTGCTTTTATGATGCCCCGAGTCGGTGTCCCCTATCTCATTTGCGGCTGTGCCAACTTTGGCAAATGACTGGTTTCCCATAAACTGAGGAACATTTTTGATCTCTAAAGCAACTACAGAGGACGCCCCTGAGGGTAATAACTGCGCGGACTGCCGAGGACTCGGAAGGATAAAGAAAGCCTTCCCTCTTATCTGAACTTCAAAACCATGTGAGCTAGTCTCTCCCCCGTCTTTCAGCGTATTCCCCTCTGAGAAGTAAGACCGCACATTGATAGCCCAGTTGGCGTTTGATTTAGACAATTATAAAGCAGCGTAGGTTTGAGGCTCCCTCTTTTTCTCTATCCTGAGTGACGTGCTTCTACTGACAAAGTATCGGGCACTTCCCTTCCGGCAGTTGGGCTTTTAACGGGCTCTGCATGCGCACTGACTCGCGTTTTGACACGGGTCGCACTGGACTTTGATTGCCGGCCATGGCGGAGATATTTAATTGGTTGAAAAGTGATCTCACCGGAGAGCGCAGGCGTAGGTGGCGTCTGTGCTGCCGGGGGTAGGCAGGCCGTCCACAGAAAGGCGCCTCTTTGCGTACTGCGCGACACCGGAGGTGGTGAGACTGGGAAAGTCGAAGGTCCCAGAACCGTTTGAAATCCTGTCCTGGGGTGATGTGGAGCTGGAGTCACAGGGGCTGCAGTCTCCGTCCAAGGATTCTAGTTTTTAAAAAAGGGACAAGACCTAGCAGACAGAATGCACAGCTACAGTAGGTGGGCTAACTCATGAAATGTCAACCGAAATTCCGAAATGCGTTTTTGTCTTGAAAAGACTAATTAGGGAGGGTTGTAAAACTAGTCATCCAGCAGCTTAATTGTATAATAATTCAGGTACCTCGGGATGCCGGCTTTTGAACGAACATATTTTCGGCCGCATACAAAAAACCACGATCAGCGAAAAATGACTATTTAATTAGCAGGAATTTTTCTAACTGGTCTTCGATGCCCGTAAAAATTCAATTATATTTTATAGAAAACATGCATAATGATATTCATTCTTTTATCCATTCGGTGAAAAATTACGTCTTTTTCCGATTTTACTCTCGGAGGAAGGGTATGATTCAGTTTTAAACGCGAAATGTCCGTTCATAGGACATCGTTTCTCCGCACTTACTAATATTGTTTGTAAAGTTTACAACATAGCTCAAAGCCACGGCTAACTTTTATGGGCCTTATATAGTCTCCTCTTCATACGGTAGAAAAATGTATAGTTTTCCGTTCACGGAAAATATACGGCTTGTAATTTGGAAACCCGTGAATGCAAGTGTAACGACAGGTCGGGTTCAAAATTATTTGGGAAGGGAAAAGTTTTCGAGAACCGAATAATACCCTTCCTTCGAGTATCAAATTGGAAGTATACGCAATTTTTACCGAATGAGCAGGAGAATAATATTTGTATGCATGCCTTCTATGAAAATCAATCAAATTTTTAGGGGCATCGAAAATAAATGCGAAAAAATACATGCTAATTAAGTAATCCTTTTTTGCAGAGGGTACTTTTTGGAGGCGACCGAAAAGGAGTTCGTTCGCAAGCCAGGATCCTGAGGCAACTGAATTATTGTAGAACTATGCTGCAGGATTATTAGTTTTGTAACGCTTCGTAATTAATCTTTTTGAAACGAAAACGCATTTTGGAATTTCGGTCGACATTTCATGAGTCAGCCCACCTACTGTACGTGTGAATAGGGTTAACGGGGTAAATACCGGCGATGCTATCTGGGAAAAGGCATCGTGCAAGAATGGGTGTACGCCGTGTCCTCGAATCCAGCAGTGGATATGATGTAAAAGTCCTCTGGTTTTGTCAGACACCAGCATGAGCTGTTTCAAAGCTACTTTCCAGAGGTTTCGGGAGAAGTACCAGACAAACGGTAAAAGACAGATTTGGCTTACCTGCCATCACGTGGGTGAAAAACACTGACCCATCCTGATGGCAGGACGGATGTAAGCATTTCGGTCATGTCTGTAGCCTACCGAAGCGAGCTGGTGGACAATTCGAGGTTTCTCAAATCCAGTCTAATGGAAGATCGAGTTGCCGGACAACTCTTGCTGAACCTAGGGAGTCTAAGTGTGGCTCGGCGGTCAGGGGAACTGGGGAGGGCGTGTGTTTTCACCAGTCCTGTGCCAGTCATTTTGGGTGGTTAGTCCTGACGCGAGATGCATGCACCTGAGCATTATGCGGCTGGAGCCAATCGGGGAGAACAGAAATATCGTTCGATATCACGGTGTCGGGTGGCTGAAGGCTGAGCGACGCGCGCAGAAACAATGGTTGACAGGCCTAGTGGAGGAACCCAAGACAGCACCGGTGGGTGGTCGCAGCGGCGATCAGGAGAGCAGACCGCTACAAGGTCGCACCGGCGACTAGCAGTCAGTAGTTCAGAAGCCGATACAAGCGAAGATGCGAGTTCCAGGAACTAGTTGATCAGAAGAAGAAGCGATCGCTGGAACAATGGCTTTATTCGCCTGACGTTTCGGATTCTCTCTTGAATCCATCATCAGAGACAGTTGCAGGATGATGGATTCAAGAGAGAATCCGAAACGTCAGGCGAATAAAGCCGTTGTTCCAGCGATCGCTTCTTCTTCTGATCAGTTCAGAAGCGTTTACCAACAAAGGCAAGAGGCGCTGGGATGCAGCTTAAGACTAATTTGACCTCAAGATTCGGTGCTACCCCGTCGTTCAAAGGCAGGTCCAGTGGGCTTGTTGCATCCAATGATGCCCACCATGTGCTCCACAGCAAGGTGAAGCAGGCGCAATGATTTGCGCGTGAATCAGTTTGTATTGAGAGTAATCCTGCGCAGTATCTACCGCACTCCCTCCTACTCCCCACTTGGGCTCGGTGTCATGGCACGATCAAGAAGCCCGGAGGTAAGGAGAAGCAGGTGGACGGCGCGACGGAATCCGTACCTGGGCGCTGCATTCCGCATCCCCTGGTTCACAACAAACACTTGACCGGGATTTTGACCAACAACAATAACAACAACAGGAAAGTCCTAAATGACTGGGCTCTATGAGGTCGATAGAATAACTCAACAAGCAAACAGAAGAAATATTAAAAACATGAGTCCAGCAAACTGAGGGACACACGTTAGTCTGATATCCCGGGAACCTATTGGGCTTTTACTTTAAGCACATATAACTTTGACCACTAGACTCAGTATCTGCTGGTTATTAATAAGAATGCTTATGGTGACAGAAACATGCACTGATTATAAGACGAAATACGAAGGGGGCAACGTCCTGCCTTGGAAGTCTGAGTCTAGAGCCCACGCAGGCGGCCCCATGACGATTAATAATCAGTAATTCAAAAGTGCTACCGAAAAAGTAAAGAGTCGCTAGAAACGACTGCAGTTGGAAAGGCCACACCTGTGCCTGCTGTCTTCCTCGGTAATGCCATCAACCGTCACCAGACCAACTTCGGGAGGAACCAAATGGGAGCTCTGATTCCATAACATTAAAACAGGACGCTCTACAACTGAGTCCAGCGTCTGCGCTCCGTCATTCACATCAGCTGATCGGATCGGGTTGCAGACTGAATATGGGCACAGAATAGGTCGAGACAATACCCGCAGTCAGTGAGTTTATTCTGGCGTTTTTGACTTTCCCTCAAATTCATCACCAGAGGTAGTAACCGTTAAATTACAAGGGCAGACATAAAAGCCGTATGTAAACGAAGCTTTACGGATTGTGTGTGTGTGTGCCCTCCAAACGGGCCATGTGGTAGATGCGCTGGGCCAACACGGGGGCCACATCGGATTCTGGCGAGCGTTATCTGTGCGCAATAACCAATGCCAACATTTGCGGGGTGCGCCGGCAGACCCTGTTGTCGGCAGTCATCGCACAACTGGACCACTGCCATCAACCCATTGTTTTGTGGTCAAAATCCTGGTCAATTTTGGTGGACCAGGGGGTGCGGAGTGGAGCGCCAAGGCGAGGATCCTCCAAGCCATCCACATGCGGCCTCCCTCGTCTCCGGTCTTCTTGACTCTGTCTTGACACTGGGCTCAGGCGGGAGAAGAGGAGAGTGTGTAGGTGGATGCAGAGCAAGTCTACTGGCACTATAAATCTCTGCGCAAGTCACCGTCCGTGCTCCCACCGCTGCTGCAGCTCTAAGGCACACGGGGGACATCGTCGAAATCGACGGTCGAACTGTCGTGTGTGTGTATGTGTGTGCGGATGTGTGTGTGTGTGTGTGTGTGTGTGCTATATCATGATTTAGCAAATCAGTCTGGTGTGCGCTGACAATTAGCTGGCACCTGATTCCCTGCCGATGGATGCGTTTACGCTCATGCCTGGCATACAGGTCATCTGCATGGTTGCCCAGTGACTTGTATCCTCCACTCCCCTTTCTGACCAGTCCATTTGTTGATGGTTATGGTCCTGGTCAAGTGCTTATTGTGGATCAGGGAGTGAGGTCGTACGCTTAGGTGCGGCTCTGGCCATGTCAGTCATCCGCATCCTCTCTCACCTCCGGCCTTCCTGTCCCCGTCTTGACACCGCACTCAGGCGGGGGAGGGTGCGAGGGTGCGCTAGCATCTGTGCAAGTCGCCGTGCCTGCTCTAAAGCTGCTATGTAGCACCCGGTGGATGTCATCGGCAACGATGGCCAAACTGTCGTTGGTCAAAAATAATGCTCGAAATCTTGCTGCATCACATTGTGAACTCTTAATTTACAAACACGTTTACTTTTATCCATTAAGCTATACCGACAAGTAACTAATTAAGGGAGCGCTAACGATGCGCACTTTTATGTGACCAAACACATTTATACATACCACTTGTGTGTTCAGGAATTGTTCCCTGACGCAGTCGGCGTGTACAATGAATAAATAGTAGTTTCAAATTTAATTGTTAAAAAGTTCATAAAATTAAAACTGAGGTATGATCAGATAGACGGCTATGGGAATGTTGGAGTAAATAAACCTTTCCGCCTGAGTTGAAACAGGATTTTGACGAGGACTGAACAATTATTCATTTTGGCAACCAGAACTGCGTTAGACAAACTGCTGACAAAAGAGATGGTGTTGATGGTATATGCGGATGGCAATCGTTCCTTCTGGCCAACGTCATCGAAGGCGCATTCTGGTAAGATGTGATTTGGTAGCCTCACCTGGTGGACACACTAATGTTGGGGTTGGGGTTAAGGGTTAGGGGTTAGGGTTAGGAGTAAGCTCAACAATGTCTCAACCATTCAAAGTACAACCGTGCATTCCCAGTGATCTGTGTTGTCCTCGCCTGTTTCCGACCAGTTTTAGTTGTTGATTAAAATCCCGGTCAGGTGCTTGTTGTGGAGCAGAAGGTGTGGTGGTACTTCGAGGCGCGGGTCTGACCGTGCCAGCTACCCGTGCTCTCCAGCGCCTTCGGTCTTCTTAACTATGTCTTAGCACTAGGCCCGGGGAGCGGGGGGAGGAGGAGAGAGTGGGGCATGTGATGCGAAGTCTACTCTCATTATAAACGAATTCACGCGCAAGTCACCATACCTTCTCTCAACTTTCTGTAGAGCACATAGTGGACATCTTCAGACGCGACAGTTGAACTGTCGTCTGCACAGTCGCCTACAGTGTGTCTGTCTGGTGGTTGGCTGAATGAGCCTGATTACCACAGTCAAGTCGGTAATACCATTCGGCCTATATATCATGCGCCGCTGTGCGGCTGCTGGTTGGGCTCGAGAGAGAGAGAGCCCTTAAGGCACAACGGAACGAGTGAGTTCCGTATGAACGATCGGTGAGCGCCCCCTAACAATGTATATTCCCGATCGAAAAACC
>CACRXP010000317.1:315368-331143 GCA_902702965.1 Spirometra erinaceieuropaei | reverse complement strand
GCAGCAAGGAGGGACGACAGGGAATGCGGGTAGATTGATATAGTACTGTTTCGGGCTTATTGTGCTTTCATTCAGCCAATCATAACCTTGACCACCAGCAGCTGGGACCAGAAACACAAACATGCGCACAGACGCACCTGGCGCAGTTGATCCACAACAGGTGTCTACCAGATGGGTCATAAGCACTTCATCGAACTGAAGTTCCTCAGTGCCTCGCCACCTAACATTCTCTCTCGCTGCGGATCTGACATTTATTCAATCAGGAATGGGCGTACACCAATCTAATGGCATCTTGAAGCAAACAAGCTTCGTATAGGTAACAGATATATATATATGAATCCACTAGAGCACCAAAATAAATAAGATAATAGAATACTTAATAATCAATCATTTTGCAGGGCTAAAAAAAGCTAATTCAAAAGCCGGCATCCTGACGTGGTTGAAATATCAAAGGATCACGCTGCATGATAGTTAGTATTTCAACATTAATTAAGTAACCTATTCGAATAAACAACATAACGTGTGTTACCGATCTCATGAAATATTCACCGAAATTCTAAAATGCGTTTTGGATTAGGATTACTTAGGTGGCGTTGTACTAATGATTATCGTGAGGTATGATTCTATAGCATTTCACACCCAACGGGATGTCGGCTTTTTAATGCAATTCTTTTTATCCTGCTACAGAAACCACACTCGATAAAAAGTGACTGCTTAAGAAGCATGACTTACCACACTGATTTTCGATGGTCTAATAAATTCGAATATATTTTGTAGAAAACATGTACAAAATATGCTTTCTTTTACTCGTTCGGTAGAGAATCACGATCTCATGAACTGTTAGCCAAAATTCTCAAATGTGTTTTCGACATGGAAGGATTATTTAGGCGCGGTCGTAATACTGATTATTCTGAGACATAATCGTATAATATTGCGGGCTCGGCAGGATGTTAGCTTTTGAATGCACTGCTTTTCAATCTCCTGTAGAAACCGTACTCAGTGAAAAAATGACTACTTAAATAGCATGCATGTTTGCCATTGATTTTCGGTGGTCATGCAAATTCAAATACATTCTATAGAAACCACAAAAAACATCCCTTCTTACAGTCGTTTGATAGCGAATCTTACCATCTTTATATTTGATACTCGACGAAAGAGTATAATTAGGTTTTAAAAAAGTTTTCCAATTCCCGAATAATTTGGAGCCCAACCAGTCGTTGCATTAGCACTTAACGAAATGCATGCGCTCTGAATAAAGAAAATCACATATTCTTCTATGCCTTTACAAAGATATCATATAGAGTCTGGAACATTTTGCAATGGATACGGACTATGTTGTACATTTCATGAGGAGCAGTGGTAAACAGAGAGGTGCAATGCTGTGGGAATTGGCATTGCACGATCTTAAAATTCTCGTAATTAGAAACCTCCAAAGCCTAATTATACTCCTTTTTGAGTATAAGTAATGAAGTTGGCATGATTCTCCATCAAACGAGTGAAAGAATATTTTGGTCATGCTTTTTTTAAAAATATATTTGAATTTATAAGACCATCAAAGCATGCTACATAAGTAGTCATTTTTCACCGAGTACGCTTTTTACAGGAGATTGATAAACAGTGCATTCAAAAACCAACATCCTACAAAGTCCGAAATATTATAAGATTACGTCGCAAGTTAATCAGTATTACAACCGCGCCTAAGCAATCCTTCCAAGTCGAAAACGCCTTTGAGAATTACAGCTAACATTTCATGAGATGGGTCACTCACTGTACGTCCAGTACGCTGACTTACGCTCACTTCTCGAGTCAAGACTTCTTACAGAGAAGTGGTGGTGGTGGCAAGACTCGCCTTTTGTACTCTCGCAAGATTTTTCGGAAGCTAGGGGAAAAGGTACTTGGGAGGAGATTAGGAGATGCAAACAGTGCAGAATCATGATGAGCACTCACGACAGTAGGCCATGCCTTCGGCAGCCAGTGACAACTTCTCCACCTTCCTGGGCGGGAGGCTGGCGAGAGGCTCTCGACTGTCGATGGTCATTGTACCGTCGGGACCGGAGGAATTAGGCAACAGGTCGCTGTCCGCCTCACGGTCCTGCGAGTGCAGGTCGGGTGAGCTGGAGCAGGCCTCGGTTGAGGTACCTGGTCTGGAACGAAAACCGCTGTCTGCACTGCGTTTGCAGGCACTGATGCGTTCTCTGGCGGGTCTCTTATCCGCCTCCGCTCCCTCGGCTGGTCCACCCTCTGCGGCCGAGGGACTGGGAGTGTACTGTCGCTGTTGGTACTGTTGCTGAGTGTGGTTAGCTGATCTGTTCACGTGCGCGTTACCAATGTGGGTTGGGCTTGTTGAACCAATCCAATGCGAGTAGCAGGAGCCCATCTACTGCCTAGAGCAGGCGGATAAATAGGCAACGGGTCAGCGTAATTTTTAGCAAATTCTAATAGCGAAAATTCTTCCAGTACGGATGAATGCCGGTTAGTATGTTCGCTGTCGAGTTGTTTGTGTTTCATCTAATGAACCGACGGCATAGTGGCGGCCGGCGCTTGAATTGGGGCATAAAATGAGAAAGACTTTCGAAAGGGCTACCTCATTTCTTCTTCTTCTTCTTCTTCTTCTTCTTCTTCTTCTTCTTCTTCTTCTCCTTCTTCTTCTTCTTCTTCTTCTTCCCATTTCCAGCCTTTTCTCTTGGAACAGGAAGCCAAAACGACTCTAGGACAGATATAGATCCAGCGGCTGACGAGGTTTCACTCACATATAGGCGTGCTAAGCAAGGTCTAGCACGTATCGTTTCGGGGATTTGGAGCGTCACGCAAGCAAAAGACGCATCGAGACCGAGTAATTTCGTCAGCCGGAAATCTTTAGACCCCCCAGTTAGAGACACTTTTAATAAGGCACTGGGCCGAACCCCAGAGATCACACTCTTTTCCCTCCCTTGTGTATCAGTGGCAAGTTCAAATCAAAATGACGGAAAGAGAGATCAAGAAGTGGTGTGAAGTGGTGAGACCGAAGTGGTGTGAAGCCCCCCCCTTCACGCTCCACACGCTGCCTATAAGCCCAAGGATGATCGGGACGGCTGGGCATCGCGAACAAACGGACCATCTATAACCTTCACGTAAAACATTGAATATCTTCCCTTGATGATAGTCATCTCAAGCCTATTGGACATTGTCAGGCAACCATACCAAAGCATACATTCTTGCACGCATCTCTGAACACCATACCACTGCGCGCGCGGACTCCAGAGCGAACCCCAAGACACAGCGGGCGGAGCACGTCCCATAACCTGATTTGTAAACGCCCATACACCCACGTCAAATTGCCACCCTTTGGTAACAAGAATACAGATCCGTGCATTCCATCACCGGAAAAAAGACCGATCCCTCACAGGCACCGGAGATCGTCGGAAGATGATACAGACTGCATAGCTACCGATTGGTTCCAGTGCGTGATTGACAAAGGCACCGGGGAAGGGTTTCGGTCGCTTGCGATTAGTCACCAGTGTCGGAAATTTGTTTGAGTAGTCCTTCGCCTCCTATAAGAGGATTGCGGCCAGCGGGTTTTGGCGTCTACAAAAAAGACGAGCCCCAACTCAACCCGATATTCCAGTGGCACGTCGAATGTGCCGTTCTTTAATAGACATCGGTTGAGTCTGAGTTTGACGTTTGCCCAACGCCTTGCCGACCTCCTCCATTGCCCTGATCTGAAGTCTGAACTGCTATCAGTTAGGGGAGGGGAGGGGGGGGAAGGCGTAACGGGACGAAAGGGGTGACCAGAATTTACCACGTATAGGCCAAAAATGCTAGTCCCCGAGGGCAACTGAAAAGAATTAGTCGACCGACGTTTCGGATCGCTGCTCGAGCCCATCATCATTGACGGCATCAAGTACGGACAATTCAAGCATAAGGGGCTGCAGTATTTATTGGGTGTCGTCACTACGCCGCCCCGTCTGTCTTAAAATTATCATTTCGAAGGCCGGCCACTAAGCAATTAGCAACACTAAGGACGACCACCCTTGACGAAGGAGAGCCGTTAGTTTTGATAAGTATCCAATAACATGAGGACGGCATCCTATAGATACTGAAACCCCTTGTGCACAAATTGCGCATATCTGAGCATGGATTCGAAAAGCCGGACGAATAAAGTTCTTGCTTCAGCCATCGTATCTACTCCCTCTCAATTGCCAAACGCCCTCCCTCCCTCCCAATTCGATCCGCGTCTCCGCCACAACCATGCAGAGATCATTTCCACCCCCCTCCCCAGATAGCGCGAAACCGATCATTCGTCCGTGTTAATACAACCGTCTGACAGCGGGAAAGCGGCCATCTCTGCGGCGGTTGCGTTAAGCATTTTAGAGCGTTTGGACTGGCATTGATCTGTTGTCCCGGTTATGCAGAAATTAAAGGAGAGAAAATGGTGAAAATACAAAAACACCAGCTAGTAAGCCATTAGGCAAGCACCAAAAGTCGAAAAGGTCACAAACCAACGCAAACCGCGAGACGACGGAAGCCTGTGCTAGCCTGCGTGTGACTGGATTTGAGGTGGAAAGGTTGAACCACCCCTACGCCTACTTTTTACGTTGCTCGGAAGTAGCAGTGGGCCATAGAGAGGCTATACGAAAATCGTTGTCGATAAACAAATGCACTTAGGACCATCTCAAGTGGACCCGACTTCAGGATCGCCTCTCCACGATTGCGCCGTAAACGTAAGCCTAAAATGAGTGCTTGGCGCTACGGCTGGACTTTGACCTTCAAAATTACTTTTTTAAAAACGGGTTGAGAGCCACCGAAATGGTGTAGTACATTTGGTTGCATAGTCCTGGTCCCGGCTGGTGTCCGAAGTCTCTGCCTTACTTCGTCAAAAGGTATCGCAGACAGCACTTAGACAGACTGACGTGGTCATTTATGGTCTAGTCGTCGTCGCTGTCAGCCAAATGAACAATTATTCATCATAGATGGCAACCGAAGTTGCTTAACGTCCGGTCTTTTAAAATTCGAGGTTGTTCCAGCCTGATTTCCCGTGGGTCGACTGAAAGTTGGACAACTAGAAGAAGAAGAAGAAGAAGAAGAAGAGGAGGAGTAGTACACTTGATGCCTAACCTTTTTCAAACAGTAATGACAGTTTCCCGTCTTTGAGGGGCTGAGTTATCGTTTGCATATCTTAGATTGTTATTTACGTGGTTGGTGAGTTCCATCAGAGTTGATGCTTGGCAAGAAAACCTCGGAAGTCATGCAATCGCATGTGATCCTAGGTGTTGTCGATTACCGGGCCTTGTGTGTTCTATTTGAATGGGGGGTTATGCACCTGGAATGACACATGTGGCTGCTTGCAGCGGCATCGCCAACCCCTTTCTCCACCTCTCCAAGGACATCGGAAGATGTCGGTTACTAGGTGACCCCTTTAATCGACGGTGTGCATTACCATGCCGTCCTCAGTTCCGGCATTACCACAGGAGGATAGGAAAGTGAAATGCCGTCACCATACTTGGCTTTCACTTTCCCTGTCGATTATATTTCTGAATATGGTCATACGTCACAGCAGCCAGCGATACCCTTAGCAACACTCAGGGGTGACCAACATACCACTTCCGACAACTGGTTGCTGGACTTTCTTAGGAATGACAAGATACCGGACGCACAATTGAACTATATTATCGAGACCGAAGCCGAAAAACACATCTGGTTTATTTATCCTCGTCGGTTAGAGGTTGGAGGAGGTTTTCTACCTTTCCCCAACAGTTAGAAAGTTTGGTTTTTGTCAGACGGAAATGTCTCCTTATGATGTGTGTTTGGTCAAACAAACTTTGCAAAAGCTGTGTCCATAAGAGCAGGCAGGAGTCCAGAATAGGAAGACATGGTCGCTCAAACAAGAAGTTTATTCAACTGAAGCTTCGAATTAAAAATCGAACCCTGCTTCAGAGACGGTTGCAGATAAGGATTGTGGAGGCACAAGAAGCGTAGTATTTAAGGAAGCAGTTTCCCAGCTAGGACAGGCCTACTAAAATTAGTAGCTCCCCTATACATCGTTTGGGGGTCGTATTTGATGAGAGGATTGTTGGTCAGTCCGTGCCCGAGTCGTTAATCGCCCTGATTCTCCATCGTTTTGGATTCTTGGCGTGATAATTACTCACAAAGCTGGTCGACCTCGCCCTCTCTGCGTGGCCAACCACTCTACCCGGGCAAAGTCTCAGTAAAGAATATGGGAGAAAGAGGTCACTGTGACCGTTAATTGGTTGAGCCCCGTGAGGGCATGACTGATGCATGCAGGTTTCACCCCGTTCAAGAATTCCAGCCTCGTCAAGCTTGAAGGTGTGACCGCGTCCTGTCGAAAGGGCTGCGACCTGCGAGCTAGCGCCATTTCAAAATAAGAGAAGTTTCATATTAATACAGAAGTCCGAAATCTTTTTGAGACTAAGTAACCCATCATAATCTAGAGTGGATAGTATTTTCTATTTAGACGCATATTTTTCGATGTCGCTCAGTAGTTTAGACGTTTCGCGCACACAGTAGAACTCAACAGAACCCATCATCTGATCCTGATCTGTATTCACCTTTCTCATGCATTGATTGGCGGATTGAGACTCCAGTACCAGATTTGGGACACGAATATGTGTACACCCCTGAACTATCTTCCTGCATTTTGCTTTTGAAGCGTTTGAACAGTGATACAGTGCAAATATGCGTTTTTTCCCTTTTATATATTAAAAAGCACCACGTTTCCCCTCCAAAAAGTGCTCTATTACCACAACGGCCTATCAAATGTAGCATGGCAGAAAGTATACATATCCACGTCCAACCTAACCCAATTACATTTGTATGCGAATCAGCCAAATGAACTTTGGTTACTGGGGAAGTCCTTCCTTTATTTTACGGCTTTGAATGACCAGTTAAAAACCATTAAGTGAAATGGCAGGCACAGAGGATGCGTAAACAGGTAGACAAGACTGACAATAATTACAGAAACTTCGCCTTGATTAACGTTTTCCTGATTGGATCACGCTAACGGAATTGATTTGACTGTTAGAAAGTCTTCGGAAAATGGAGGACTTTAACGCCCACTTTTGCAAATACCTGCGCCCTAAATTCACAATAATTCTCTGTCATTTTGAGACTGGCACGATCATGTACGGTGACTTTAGGGTACGACAGGCATGTGCTGGTTGGTGTCGCCAAATCACACGGATTTGCGCGCTAACTGCCTCTCGGATGATCGAGCTGAGGGCATGCAGGTACCCCTCGCAAAATATTGCCATATACGAGCATTTATCTGTAGATTATGAAGTCCATTTATTTTCCTAAAGACGGCTAACACGAGCTTCACGTCGCATAATTCTTTGAAAGCAGGCCTGACTTCCTGAATGGAGACATTTCTAAATTTGGAATAAACCTAAACAATCGACCCAGTGTCACAGAGACGCTTACAGACGCAAAGTGCCATGTATATCACGTGCTATCTCATGAAATGTTAACTGAAATCCGGAAATGTGTTTTTAATTCAATAAGATTACTTAAGCAGTGTTGTAATATTAATTATTGTACAGCATAATCCCCAGATACTTCAGTCGCGTCAAGATACCGGTTTTTGAAAAGGTTTATATCCGGCCGTCTGCAAAACGTTGCCAATCTGAAGAAACTCTGTAGCCGTTTGATGTTTCAATTTTCAAATTTTTTTTATTGTTCGCCTCCTTGTAACAAATAGGGAGTTCAATGGTTTAACACCTATATTTCCCTCAAATAGACTGAACTGAACTGAACTAACCGTAGATAAACTGACTACTTAAGTAATATGAATCATTCCCTTTGCCTTCGATTCCATCATAAAATCAAATATTTTTTTTATAGAAAACATGTATAAATTATTCGTTTCTACACTCATTTGGCAGCAACTTACGTCTTCAAATGTTATACTTTGAGAATCGTATCGCTCAATTAACAAAAAGTTTCCAATTCCTGAATAATCTTGAACCCGACATGCTGTTACACTTGCATTCAGAGTTTCCAAAAGGCAAGCTAGATACTTTCCGTGTACGGATAATCACATACATCATACTCTTTACAATGGATGCGAATCTTGTTGTCAACTTTGTTAACTGAATTAGTAAACGTTGTGACTGGAGATTTCACGGCCTTAAAAGCTCACAATTTGGAAGTTTTCAAAACTAGAGATACTGCCTCCTCAAGCATTAACTTTGCAAAAACGACGTAACATGCAGCCAAATGAGCATAAAAATACTTTTTGTGCATTTTGTATAACATTTCTTCGAATTTATGATGGGCATCGTAAATAAACGGAAAAAATCACAATGTTTAAGCAGTCATTTTTGGCATAGTGTATTCTGCGCGGGCGGTTTAAAAATGGCACCCTGACGTAACTAAATAATCCCGCAAGTATGCTGCACAGTAGTTAATATCACAATGCCACTTAAGTAACGTTTTTGAACTTCAAACACATTTTAGAATTTCGGTCAACATTTCATGCCATAGTACATCTGAAGAATTCATAAACCCGCGTACGAGGGCTACTTGGTTTTCTAAATCCCCTTCGGCTGTTTATGGAGGCTCCGATGTCTCATGTAGTCACCATGAAGAGAAAGGTAGTTTCCTCAAAAGCGCAGGATGAAAAATGTTAGCGGCGATTCATCAGCCAGTGCTATTCGGTTTACCAAAATTTTGAATCCGACTATGACGGGTCACTGTACACCCTCAATCTAATGATCTACTTGAGTGACCTCAGTCACGGTTCATCGATTACCACGGGAGAGTAGCGCTCACTGATCGATATGAATTAGAGGACACAAACGTAGCGTCAAAACCCAGGCCATTCATTGCGAGTACGTATTAAGTATTGAAATTTCAACTGCGGAATTCCCTTTAATCTGCAACTGTGAGTCTCAGATGGGTGTGCTTTTTCGCAAATTGGCAGTATTCACAGAACCCTGGCCAGTCCCCTTTTAATGCAGGAAGGTACATTTATTCACGCGTCTAAAACTGTTGGAGAGCACAAAATACTAATTAAATGTTTATGTTAGCGGACAACTTCGGCGTAGATAGCGGGGGAATCGAGACCATACTGCATCATCAAACTTGAGATTACGTCTGATGATTGTCAGTATAAAAACCTCACCTACATAGTTCTACTTGCTTATGGGCATGCTCAAAGATCTTAATCGGGTTTTCACGAGTTGTTGCTAATGTGGTTTGGGCAAAAAAGCCACGAGAGACAAAGAGCAATATCCGATCACTGAATCGAACTGTTTACTGGTCTGAGCTTCTGGGCTCATATGGTAGCTCTCAAACGTTGAGCAGGAGGTCGCCGGCAAAAAGGCCGTATTTACAGTCTCCTTCGGTCAGTCGGTGGCGAGTTAAGGGACATTGGATCGTCACGGCGATCTTCCGCCAACGTACCAAGTCCTGCAAGTTCATGTCCAAATGACGTATAGATAGGCAGGTGATTTGGACTGGACTGCGAATACTGCCTGTTTGCTGTTGTTTCTCATATTTTCGTGTAGGCCAGAAATACAATATGGGTTGGACAAGAGCATAAGTACCTCCATCACTAGAGGTGTCAAATCCCAGGCGGTAAACGATTCCCATGTCTCGATTTTAACCATTTTTAACCTTGCCGCTAGCTCTTCTTACCCTAGCCTTATTGCTAATTCGAAGCCCAAACCTCATAAACCTAACTCCAACACCAGCAATATTCCGCGTAGAATTTAACTCAAGGCCGTCTGAAATGAGGAGAAAATTTATAACCATGTCCTTCCTCAAGGCGAGTTAAATCTTTATGCCGGCCGTAAACTCTCTGTCGTCTTCTATACAAGACGGCTACTCTGTTAATCGAACTGTCGCCTCTGCACGCAAAAATAAACTTTTGCGAAGACTGTCTCGTGGCAAACGTTACATTGAATTTGTGATATGAGTTAGCAACTAGAAGAAACATTTTCATTACTGAAATTGGGCATTAATTGAAGCGCAGTAAGATGAATTCAAAGCCCCGCCAGAGTGAACTTTAATTAACCCCCGTTTCTCTTCGAGGCGGTATTGCACTTGCGAAACCCGAGACTTTGCACGCCAGAAGCACAGTACGGACCGAGGACTACGATGGAGGCCAGAAAGGGATTCGCATTTAGACAAATAACATCACTGCTTTGGTGGGGAGCACTTCGTAGCCGTAGCTGCAGTTGACAAGCCCCAACCTGACCCCTAACCCTAACCCCTAACTCCTAGCCCTTAATCCCTAGACATGTCCCCTAACAGGTATGTCTACGGAATGAGATCTTGACAAGAGCACTACTGGCAACCAAGTAGCAGTTATGCATTTCTGGTCTACTACCGATTTGTCTCTGTTTTCAGCACTTTCAAACAACTGTGACAGATTGTTTGGTTCACGTATTCATGCCAAACACAGACTGCGGTTAAACTTACGAAGACTTCAGTTGACTTCTTCTGGTGGGCTGCATCCATAGACAGTTTCGAGACAGCCGCAGTCCAGTGCCAGATCAGGGGGTGCTATCCGTAACGTAGAGAACTAATCACCCTGGGCTCCGCCTCGTCCTTCTTCTTCTTCTTCTTCTTCTTCTTCTTCTAGTTCACCGGTGGAGTCCTCAAGAGTCCCTTCAGTTGGTGCGTGACTGTCTTCCTAAAATCTGTCCAACTTTAGCGGCAGGACTTCTCCCAGTCCTGGTCGATGGCAAGGTCGCGCGAAATGGGGAGTCCTTCGGCCTCACCTTGTGGAAAACTGACTGACAGTCACGTGCGCAGACTCGCCTAATGGCAGCTCGCACCCACCTCTCCTCCAGCAAACGAGGCGATTAGAGGGTGAGAGAGAGAGGACAGGCAGGGGAAGTGGATGAGGGGCTGGAGGTGGGCGAGGCTGTGCTATCACTGCCGCCGCCGCTGTCGCCTCTTGCGCCCACGTCTGTGGGGAGTGGATGTGACCGGCGGACTGGTCATCGCGCCATGGTGGCTGTCGCCGCCCGCAGGTGGAGGGATGGAAAGCCCTATCCCGCAATCACACAGCGTCATGGTTTGAAATTCGAAAGCTGGGTGGGGCGCTAGGGCGTTTCAGAGGGAAGGGGACCTTTAAAGCGTTGCGGACAATGCTAGTTTATACACGTGGGCAGACAGGTGGGCGGGGCAAACTGGTTGCCATAGCAGATTGGTAGAGGATGGAGGCGAGAAAGAGGAATCCAGGCTTCAGGACGTTCTCCTCGCCTATACATGCGGTTGAGATTACCATGCCTGATTGTCGCTGGTTTGTCTAGGAGTACGTCAGACAGCAATTTACACATGGCTGGATTTGCCGGCGTCAAAAGATGCTGAGACAGCTTGATAACTGCCTGCTGGAGAAACCTGACATGATCAAAGGACGAGGAACGATCGGTCAAGTGATAGGGCGCTGCGAAACTAGAATGCGATGGATTGCAATACTAAGGCTAGTGATTTTTAAAATCATTGCCGAATGAAGTTCACCGGTGTGGCCTAGATGCAGAACGGAACGCCAGTCGCCCTAAGACTCTGGTTTACAGCTCGGACGGACGGTGACATGGAAGAAAACGTAATCATGACGTGATCGGCGAACGTTGGACCGCGAATGTCCGGAGAAACACGGCAATCTCCCCCGTCCGGGGGTTGGGGTGCGACCGACTTTTGATGGCACCTGGACCGGAGACATTTGTTTAAATAATTTATATGCCGCCTTTTACACTTAAGCTTGAATACGAGAGAATACGAAAAGAACCCGAGGAGAAGTTTCAGTACACTGGTTTAATTATTTGTGTTTACCAATACTATCACCAGACCGTACGACCGGCGGGACAGGCTCGTCCAGTTGTGTGTTGAGGTCCAATCTAGAGTCCTCGCAGGCAGTCTCATATCGACCAGTAACGGTGCCGACAGAGTACCGACGAAGACAAGGGAGTCCGGGGAGGACTATATTTAGCTAATTAGTCGTTATCAGCTGTTATCAGGGGGTTAGGCATTAATGAACTTCGATTCGATACAGTGTTTATGACCAGTCTGATAAATTCCGATGGTGAACCATGTGTACCATGTGCATGTCCCAGTTGGTGATCAGAGTTTTGATTAATCGAATGACAGCTGTCGCCTTCCCCAGGTATATAAAAGTCATGTCTCGAGTGCTTCAACCCATGTCGTGGACTGAATAGTTTCTGTAATTAGTTTAATCATTGTTTGGAGTTGGCATACCAGAAACTAGAAATCAATGAAGACACTTCGCACTGCATACGTAGTCATTTTTTACACAGCGCAGTTTTGCAGTCGGTTGGAAAGAAGTTTGTCCAAAAGCCGGCATCCCGAAGCAACATGGTATATCTTGGGATTATGTTGTACGGTAAATAATACCACAACCCTTCTTATGTGATCTTTTCGAGTCGAAAATGCGTTTCAGAATTTTAGCCAACATTTCCTGAGTTAGCACATCTACTGTGGGTTTTCACTGCTTACCTATTGTGTTTTTTGCAGGGTAGCCAGAAAGAAACTCGTTCCAAAATTGGAATCTTAATACTATCGAAATACTTAGGGATTATACTGCATGCTAGTTAATACCAGAACTCCATCTAAACAATCCATTCGAATCGGAAACACACTTCATTAGATAGGCCAACTACTGTTCATGCAAATGGACTGAGACTGGCAGCTGCCTGTGTCTTGGCATGTTTTATTTCACAGAAGAAATATAATAAATATTCTGAACTTGATGGAGCACCCAAAATAATTATTTAAATGGGTTTGAATTATTGATTAGCGTGGAACCCAACTCTAGGACAATTAAAGGGTGATGCGGTGTCCTGTTCAAACACTCAAAATAATTATTTAGATGGGATTGAATAATTGATTAGCGTGGAACATAACTCTTGGACAATTAAAGGGTAATGGGATGCCCTCCTTTAGTTAAATACCCTTATTTGGCCGTGTCAACTCCACTCGAAAAAAGACCAAATACCTCGGCCGTGTTGTTTTAATAAATTTCGATACCTGTGCAAGTATGGTTAGACTGCCAAGAAAAATCCCTCGTAACTTCACCTTATACACCCATTTTGTTGAAAAAGACCTGTCTTCTGCATGTATGCGTGTGTGTGTGTCCAATTTGGTGATCAGAGATGTGATTGACCGGATGAGGACTATCCCCTCACTACAGGTGTATAAAAGTCATGTCTCGGGTGCTTCAATCCATGTCGTGGACTAAATGATTTCTGTAATTAGTTTTATTATTCTTTGGAGTTGACATACCACAAAGTAGAAATCAATGAGGAAAATTCGCACTATGTACGTAGTCATATTTTACAGAGCGTAGTTTTGCAGGCAATTGGGAAGAAGTTCGTCCAAAAGCTGGTATCTCGCTGTAACAGAAATATGTTGAGATTATGCTGTACGATAATTAATACTACAAACCTGCTTATGTGATATTTTCGAGTCGAAAATGCGTTTCAAAATTTCAACCAACATTTCATGAGTTAGCACATCTACTGAAAGTTATCTCTCTTCACCTGTTGCGTTTTTTGTAAAGTAGCCAGAAAGAAATTCATTCAAAAATTGGAACCTTTGAGCTGTTTAAATACTTTGAGATTATCCTGCATGCTAGTCAATACCGGAACCCCATCTAAGAAATCCATTCGAATCGCAAGCACATTTCATTAGATAGGCCAGCTACTGCTCATCCAAATGGACTGGGACCGGCAGCTGCCTGTGTCCTGGCATGCTTTTTTCCACAGAAGGGATATATGCAATGTTCTGAACTTGTTCGAACACCCAAAATAATTATTTAGATGGGATTGAATAACTGATTAGCGTTGAACCTAACTCTTGGACTATTAAAGGATAATGGGATGCCCTCCTTTAGTTAAATACTCTTACTTGGCCGTGTCAAACCTACTCGAAAAAAGACCAAATGCGTCGATCGTGTTGTTTTTTATAAGGTTCGATATCTGTGTAAGTATGGTTAGATTGCCAAGAAAAATCCCTACTAACTTTACCTTATACACTGATGTTGCCGAAAAAGACCTGTTTTTGCACTTCATACTCGGAGAGGCGAGTAATGCAGTGTTAGAGATGTGAGTAATTATGAAAAGTTTGTGACACAATCGCATACTGACCCTAATTTGTATTGCTGACATCCCACAGTCCGTATGTTGATCCATAACTAAAACAATATCCAAACGGCTTCTACATTTATGCATGCCGAGTTATGCGAAATGGCTAGACATTCTGCATAAATCGGTTTGAGTCCAGTTCCAACCGGCCAGTTCCGATCTTGTTAACCTTATTGCTTGTGCTTCTTGAAGTTCACGCATTCCACACATCTTTTCGATATTAGTGCAGTCGTTTACTACTCATACGTATTGAGTAGAACCGTGCAACATATGTTATTGCCTTTATAAGACATTTGAATTGCTTTGTTTGAGTTCTTTGCTTTCAAGCCCTATTTTCACTGTACCTGTGTTCCCCCTTTTTACAGTTGCCCAAACCTGGCTGAGGTTTAATACACCGGTAGAAATTCAAAAAGAACCCGATGCGAACAGGGTGCAGCTCCGAAAAGGGCCTCTGGGATTAACTTGGTCGAAAAATGAGTCTCCGGCTCACACCACCGCAAATTACGAAGTAATTAATCCAAAAATATAAATTATCAAACCATAAGGATGCAGCCAAGTCTTGACGACGTACAATAGATCGAATTTCATCCATCATCTTTATGAAGAGCGGGTGATTTCTATGCGCTAGTGGACACATAATAATCTGATGGACGCAGACTACGAACAACCATTTACCCCCCAGGCAGCTGAAAGCGGCGAGAATGAGTCTAAAACAGCTGTTATCTCAGTTTGCATAATCGTTATTTCGAGTTGTGGAAATTCCCATAGCAATATTCAGAAAATGATTTGACGTTGATTTCGATAAATTCTCTTCGTATCCCGTTCTTATATATCATTGTACTGACCTGAAGAGAATTTATCAAAAACACCGTTTGCTCGCTAAATCGTCTTCTGGATAATCGTTATTGGCTAAAAATTGCTCATTGCAGTCTGTTAAACTTCGCGCATATTAGCAGTTGACCTGGGCGCTCAGTTTAACTGAAATTTATTCTTGGCAGTGATCGCATAATTTTGCAGGAACTAATGAACTTCATCATGTACAGAGGACAGCAAGAATTTGTTGAAGGAGAAAACGATTTCATTGGTTGTTCACGTCTGCTACTGAGTTTTTCGCCGACGACTGGCATGACGCCTTGCTTGCAATGTCTTGCATAGAGTCACTTAGCAAGATTTCGCCCGTGAAAACAAGTCGCATTTGCATAACTTGACTGGCACGGTTGTTGTTGTAATGCCTTTTTAGTCTGCTGCGTCCGAACTTAAAACAGACGCGGTGTGTGTTGCTGTGTCATTTCTCCACGGTTGCCCTGATTGCCTTCGTAAACATCCCAGCCAAAATAGAACGACTGGCAGAACATGCACTATTTTAATATGGCAAAAACTCATCGGTCCGTCTTAAAAAACAGTATGCATATACAGGGTGAAGCGAAAGATTGCCTTCTAGGAGAGAATATACATAGTCGTACAGAGGAAGTGGAGAAGACGGTCTTTGAGACCAGTTCTTCATTCATCCGACGTTGCGAAGTCGCAAGCAAGCCCATTGTCAAGAAACAATGAAACCGTACAACTCACTGCGCATTTACCTTTCCCCCTCCCCCTCCTCCTCCTCATCCTCCTCCTCCTTCTACTTCTCCTCCTCCTCCTCCTTCTCGTCCTCGTCCTCGTCCTCCTCG
>CACRXP010000317.1:284460-311121 GCA_902702965.1 Spirometra erinaceieuropaei | reverse complement strand
TTCCGAGTGCGACCTTTAATCCTATCATCGATTAGTGTTCTTGCAACTCCTGACAAGCCGCTGCCGACTGATGTGCCTGGTGATCGAGTCCTCAGTCGAGTGCAGTGCGAAATTCAGTCATCCGACTGACCTAAGATTCTCCCGCCACCCACGAAATCAAAGTTGTGCCCAAGCGTGGATGACTGAGCGGCTACTAAGGAAAGCTTATCCTTCCGCTTGACAACGAGTTTGTATTTGCGTCGCCTCGTGCGAACCTGTTTATCAGTTTCACCGACCTAATTAACTTTCCTGAAATTACATTTTATCAGCTAAATTATACCAGATTTCTAATGGAGGGGTATTGGGTCCTTAGAGTGCAGGAATTAGCAGAGGATTTTCGCTGTCTGTCTGTGAGCGAACCCAATTTCAAATGTGCACCTCAGTCAAGCAAATTTCTCATCAACCGCGCGCCAACATTTCGGTCTTGGCAGCCTGCTTGGATTTCTTCTCCGGGGCTTCATGTGGGCACTTTTTTTAATCTTCTGACAGGTTGAGCTAATAATGCAAAACTGTGTTGTTTAGAACTTTAATTTTTGAAGGATTGTCCAAACGATCTGAGTCCGCATAAACTCATGCATTGCGGTCATCTAGTAGTCATATACATGAATTATTTTCCGAAAAGCAGTCTACATTTACCGATTACGCATTATTCGTGGTTTTAAAGGGTAAACTTTAAAGGCTTCAAAATCTGTCTGATGGGCATCATTCGTCATTTTTTATCCTGCCTGTAGGTTGCCTGTAGAAATTTGCTGATAATTGAATTTCGAAGCAGTTCAGGGTTACTTAGTTGACAGACTGTCTCTAGAAGTCGAACGAGATCCATTTTAAGCCCTAGACTGCTGGTTTACTGGGCAACTATAGGGTTCCGGCATCAGATGACTAATCAGCGCGTGGACGGGTATTTGTGAGGAATTTCTGGGTACGGTGACACCGAACCCTGATTTTGTTTTTGGCACGAAGCCAAACCTGTCGGCTACACGTGCCGCACGCCCGTCTGGTCCTCAAACAAACAAACGAGGGGGCAGATCAGGTCTCATCTGAGTTGGACTGCCATAGAGACCACAGGAGGAAGTAGAAATTTTAGCTCAGGGTTGCGTAATTAACGATGTCAGTTTCTAAAAATCGACCGAGATCCACTGAAGCCCTGCACCGCATATTTATCGGACAACTATAGGGGTCCTGCACTGAGTGGCTAATCGCAAAAGTTTGCTGTGTATGGTGGCACGTTCATCGTTAAGTAGAGGATACCACTGATGTGGGCGGACAACCCTCATTAAACAGGTTTCGGTTTACTGACAACGCATATTATACTCTTCAAAGTGAAATATCGTTATTTCGGTTTTCCTGCCGGTTAGTTAGTATGACAGAGAGGAAAACAACTATTACGTCCGGCTATACAAGTTATTTTGGCATACTGAAGTTGTAAGAAACAAGAGTGGTCGCTAAGAGAATTCGAGGATTGGGGTCGCAACAGGCCATTTTCACTGCGCCTTCACAGCCTGACCGAATTTCCCGGACGTCTCAAACATATTACTGTCGGTCAATTTACGATGTATTCCAAACTCGACCATCCGAAATCCGCAATTAATTTGAGAAAGGGCTATGGAATCACAAAAAATGAAGGCTGTGGAGATAAGCAGTTTGGCTATTTGTCGAAGGGACTCATTCTAGGAGTCAGTTTTTGCAATGAATGCCGTTTATGGGGCAGGGCATATGCGTACAGTCCGTGACCGATCTGATGAAATGTTGGCCGAAATTCTGAAATGCGTTTTCGATTACGAAGAATTACTTAAGTGGGGTTGTAAAGTTGCTTATCAAGCGACGTAATCCCATAGGATATAGGACCCGCCAGGATGTCGGCTTTTAAATGCAGTTCTTTTCGACCTCCTAAAGAAGCTATACTCGGCAAAAATTGCTACTTAATTAGCATGTATTTTTCGCATTGATTCTCGATGGTCTTATAAATTCAAACATTTTTTATGGAAAACATACACAAGATATGATTTTTTCACTTGTTTAGTAGAAAATATCATTTACTTTATGTTTTACACCCAAAAAAGCGTATAATTAGGTTCCGGAAACGTTTCTTATTATGAGATTTTTAAGACCTTACGATGTCCATATATACGGCGTTGCGGATCTCCGTTTACCGATGCTCCTCATGAAACGCGCAACATAGTCCGCATCCATTGCAAAATTTTAGCATGGTTTTTTCTTTAAAAACATAGGAATATAGGATTTTTGTTATCTGGAAAGCATGCATCTTGTAGACTGGAATCGCTAAATGGGAATGCATCGCTGATCTGGCCCAAAATTCTTGAGGAGTAGGAAAACGTTTTTAGAAACTAAATATACGTTTTCTTCGGGAAAAGAATATAAAGGCAGTGTTATTTTCTACCAAACAAATAAAAGGAAACATATTTTGCATATTATTTCCATAAAAAAATATTTGAATTTATAAGACCACCGAAAATCATCGCGATAAATACATGCTACTTAAATAACCATTTTTTGCCGAGTATAGCTTCTAAAGGAGGTCAAAATGAAGTGCGTTTAAAGCCGACATCCCGGCGGCCCATAAATGCTATGGGATTACGTCGTTCGTTATGCGACATTACAACCCTGCCTAATATATCCTTCCTAATCGGGAACGCACTTCAGAATTTCGGCCAAAATTTCATTAGATCGGTCGCACACTGTACATAAAACACCCTCTTTGACGTTAACGTGAACGATTGATTTTCCGATAAAAACAACAATGAAACTATTTTTTAATCGAGCAAGGAATCTCTAGAGAGTATCGACAACTTGAGTCTTCATGATGTCATGTCACAGGTTCAAATAAGGGCTACGTGAAGAGTTTCCCTTTGTTAGTGACGTCGAGTCGATGTGAACATGTAGAAGTCTAAACTGATAAAACTCGATGACAAACATCTAGATGGTCACACCGGAGTAATATCGGGTGTGATGCGTTTTGCTTACAGACTTAACCCTCTTCGTAATGATCTCTCCTCTCACTAAGTATACATTTTTAAGTCACTTCCTAAAACATGAGAGTACCTTTTTGTTGAAAGGCAGTCCAGCTCTGTGCACGGGCAATAACACATGCTGGTGACTTCTGTAGAGATATCCTTGCATTATCCGCACGAAGATTTGCCAAAACATTCTTTACCGATCCAAAATGTGATCCTTTAGTCCGCATAAACTAGGCGACGCGAATATGAACAAACACGTTCTCTCATTAAAGCAAAAACCGTTACGTTTTCCAAAATTTTGAAGTGCATTTGGTCTGAGTCTGTGCTCCGACGGTGGAGGTTTGACCTGAGTTTTTGCCGATTTGTATTTGTGAAAATGACCATAAAGCAGTTCAGAAGATCATTTGGCGAACATGCGCGTGCTTTTGACAAATTTTTATCGGGCCTGTACATATGGGGACGAGGTACAAAGTTAAACATGCGAGCTATAAGAGGAATTGATTACGGTTCGTCTTTTTAAACAGTCGGGATATTTGAGTAGGGGAGGGAATGGAAAAGGAGGCAGTAAGTGGCAGTGAGGGTTAGGTTGAACTATTTCACAAAGGGGGAGAAACAACAAGGGTGCGGAGGCGTGCATGTAGTTAATTGATCTTTGGCTACGGTAGACGCGGAGCGTGAAGGAGGTTCTCCTGCGCGCACAGAACCGGTCTCCGTAGCCTGATGGCAGTCGCTTCTTCTGTTACTAATACACGCTGACCTTTTCGCCTATGGTAGCTAGGCGAGACCAGTAAATCACACGGAAGGCTTTGTTTGAATCCATCATGTGTGCGAGGATGAGCTGCATATGCTCTTAACTTCACCCTTCATCAGCCATGTTGTCAGGTGTTCTCGTATTCTTGCGGATAAGTGCCGACTCGTATGACTAATACAGCCAGCTCCAAAGGAGCAAGTAAAGGAGTAAATGCACATGGAGATGGTCTAAGCTGGTAGCCTATCCTTAACTTCCCCGGCTAAGACGGGTTTGTTTGGGAACGATACTTGAAAGCTTGCTGTCGGAGAGGTCCGTGAAACGGCTTGGTCAAGGCGCCTTCTTAGGGGACTTTGGCCTATGCGTATGGACAATTTTATGTCCTGAAACACGTTAAAAACGACAAGAGGGAGTCATTTGTTTTACCACACCCAAATGACTCTGTATATGTAAATGTTAAAAAAGTAACCACAAAATGTCCAATGCCAGATGGTAAGTGAAACTACTTAGAAGATTATAAGATTGGTTCCATAGGGTTTTGTGTTGGTCAATACACAATTTTAAAACAGAATGGGCGTCGCCTATGCCAAATAAAAACGGTCATAATATTTAAAGTGGAGAACTGAAATTAAATTTTATTGCAACATTTCGGCCTAGACTTATATAAAAAGGGTGAAAAGGCTCCGAAGTCAAAGCCGAAGTTGATTTTTATGTAAAGACATAAAAGGACATTATCATCCGAGGAAATGCAACTTCATCTCATGTTTTCTTCGTGACGTCCGTTTACTTCGACTATTATGTTTTCTCTTATTTAACCATTTGTAGGGGTGCCCATTACTTACTTTGACAAGTTAAACTTACCACTTTGAAGCTGGTTTGCGCAGTTCTAGTGTCTTTGCTTACCTTAAAAAATATTGTTAGTTCTGACCTGCATAATATTACTTTCAAAACGCATTTTGTGTCTATACATAACCGAGAACCGTGAATATATAAGTAGATGTTTTGACCAAACCAGTATGTTTTTTGAATACAGAATCTCGTCCATTTCATCAAATGTTAACCAAAATTCTCAAATACTGCGATACTTATCAGCATGTTATATATTTCTAAAATATTTAAATCACGCCAGAATTTTGAGTGTGTCTCTTTCTGATCGGTTGAAAATAGACAAACTCGGTAAAAAAGTGACTGCCTAAGCATTAAGCATTTTCTCCTTTTTATTTTAGCCGTCCTTAAAAATTTAAATATACTTTGCACGAAACATTTATAAAAATATTTTTTTCATGTACTCATTTCGAAGGCAAGTGAATCTTCTTCAAATTTTATTCCTGGGCTGTGGGTATCTGCCAGTCTGAAAACATTAGCAATTTTGGGACTTTTTAAACCTCGAAATGTCTATTGTCATAGTATCAGGTGTGAGCGTATGCCGATATTCGTTGTGGAAATTGCCACATGGTCGATATCCATTGCAAAAATGCTGTGATCCGTATATGATGTCCTGTTAATAGCATATATAACTGTACGGTTTTCCTGATACGGAAAATATGCGTCATGTATTTTTGAAACACTCAACGCAAGCATAACTGCTGGTAGGCTTCAAAATGATTCTGCAGTTGACAAAGTGTAAAACCGAAAGGTACTCCGTTATAAAGGATAAGATTTTAAAGACTTCATTCGCCACTAAGTAAATACTAGAAATTGCATATTTTTGCCGATTAGATGGTAGAGGGGGCTCAGCAACCGTGTTACGGAACCCAGTCGCCCTGTTATGCTATGAAAAAAATTAATGTCACTCTAATCGTCATTTTTAATAAGCGTGCCTTTGTAGATGGTAAGGAAAGGTCACATTCGCAAACCGGCATCCTGTAGTGACTAATCAATACATCAGCGAAACCAGAGTAATCCGTTTTAATCGGAAACACATTTGTGAATTTTGGTTAACATTCCATGAGATAGACCAGCTCCTGCATTTTGATGTAATTGTACGTAGGCCGATTTGTTACCTCTATTAAAACAGTACTAATAGCGCATCACGCAAAAATTCCTAACTGAGGCGTTAGCGTGTGACACTTTCACTCTAGAGCGGCAGTTCAGTTCAAGGTCATCCAGTTCTTAGTTTCTCTTAAATCTGATGTCCTTAAGTTTCTAACCGCGACCAGCGCCAGGGACGAAACTTGCGACAGTGACAATGTCTTTGCAACTAAATCAGTCAGACAAAACTGTAAGTAGATTCTTGCACGTTTTTTTCAAAACTCCGTGAGGTAAGTTACAAGGAAAATTGTTGTGATTTTTACGAAAACGGACTTTTTCCCCGTATGGACATAAGGTAGATAGGGCAGTTGCATTTCAACAAACGACATAGGGTCTGGTGAGCATAAGAGTGTTTTTTAATCTGTCTCAAAGACAGAACTTGTCTGGTTGGACACGGAGATTTGAACATTCCCTGCGAGAGACCGTCTTGCGCCAAATTCCAGGAGTACCTATTTCCGTGTCCCAACTTTCACTCTGCAAATTGTCGCAAAACCACCTGTAATATGGAGGGGTCCACACTCTGATTTCCCTACCGACTGTTTTATAAGACGGAAATACAACCTCCCCTCAACTATATGCTTGCATAGTCGCTACTTATTTTGGTTTAGTAGACGTCTGCATTTGATGACCAAATTTGGAAATGATGATTTCGTCACTAGGGATACTACCGTCATTTCCATGAACTACAGTTGCTCAGTCAGCGATTTAAAGTTTAAATAAAGCGGGATACATTGGAAAGTATGTTCACATTACGTATTTTTCTGCTGATAGTATACGCCGGAAATGAGGAAAAGACGAAAACATGGCAAATTTATACGATGCAAAGATGGAGATTTCCTTCTGTCGGTATGGCCAAAAACTAAATTCCAGTGACGGGTGAAATTTAAAACTTAAAAGGTTCGGGATTTAATAGGAAATCTGCAGCTTACAAACCGGCACGTTAATGTGAAATGACATTAATAGGCACTGATTCTGCCATACGGAGTTGGAGTTATACTGAAGGTTGCCGCGTTCGCGGAGTCCAGATCAGTCTGGAGGGCTGATGGAGATGATTTTTTTTCAGTCTAACAGAGTGTTCCACGGTTTTTAAACATATGAGTATGTTGAATAACATTACGGACAAAGACTTGGGAGATTGGAATGGCTATTCCTGGCTTATTTGCCGTCGTCAGCCAGTCTTACCTAACCCTGAGGTGTGACACACCTGATTATATTAAGCGCAACTGTGCGGCTTCTGTTTGGGCCAAAAAGAGGGCCCAAAGTTGCAACCGGACGAGTGGATTCCGCAGAAACGATCAGTGAGAATTCGACAAGTACAACGAGCCTGTGGCTCTGTGGTTGGAGGCGTGCATTTCTAACTAATAGGTCGCGAGTTCGAATCCCAGACGTCCCATACTTTGGGCTTGGGTATGATTGCCCGACGACGACTAATGAGCCAGAAATGGCCATTCCAGTCTCCCTTGTCTTTGTCGGTAATAGCATTCTGCCTAAAACAGGGACAGTTCGAAGCTCATCCGAGTTGGAATGCCGTAAAGGCCACATCAAGAAGTTGACATTGCAGCCTGACTCTCCTTTCCGAGGGAAGGACCGAATTATTCCGTTATATTGGAGACCTTCCAGGTAACAGTTTCTAGTGCATCGGAATAGGTTTTAAACCCCTCTGATTGTTTAAAGTAAGGAATTTGCGCTGAATGCCGTTATGCTGAGTGCATATATAGTGGAGGTTAGACCTGAGGTTGCTGCGTGTGTGCGCACTAAACTGCAAATATCAAATTTTTAAATACCCTTTTTCCAAAGTATCAGGCATTTACCCCTCGATGATGATTTCATTGGCCGAAAACGGACCCCTCAGGTCCCTGTTTTACTCTGGAATAGCTCCGAAATCGCAGTAATTAGATGCGGCTTGAATTTAAACCTAAATCAAACTTTTAGACGTCACTGCAAAATGCCGCAATTCGATTTCTTTCCTGCTATGCAATTCCTTGGCTAAAAGCCCTTAAGCCCCGTTGCATACAAGCACGAGTCCTTCTCTAGCCTATACACTTTGAGCGCAAAAGACGTCACTTTTGACAAGAATGCGGTATGATAAGAAATAAATCCTACAAAGGCCGCAATGCCTGTGCGAAAAAACACCCCCCGTATCCTATTCTGTGTCTGATGATAGGTTTTGTTGCGGAACTAAAACCTCAGCGACCGTGGTTTCCTAGAGCTCGCTCCTCCTCATCTGTCAGGAACCGCAAGTATCCAGCAGCAGGCTTTATGTAAGCCTGCTGAAACCTCAAAGAGCTTTTTGTTTTAAGCTTTGCGCTTCGAGGGTAGTAGAAAATTTGTTTTCGAAACATGACGGATATTACATCGACATCGAAACCCAATTGGCTGGGCTGAAGGACGCTCAGACTTTTCGCCCTGCGTAGTAGGTAGCCGCGCAGTTTATTCACAAGCATCTGGGAACGACAATTATCTCTCGGAGTGCTCGTTCCGGGCAACCTGGAGATAAGTGTCCAGTGTAACGTCTTTTTAGGGAAAACATTTTGCTCTTCGGGCGGCCCAAGGCTAATTTTAGCATCGAAGTCTGGTTGGTGGAACAGAGTTGTGTTTGGGAGGAGCTGGGGAAGGGACCAGGACACAGTGACGTCACGAACAGCCAAGAAAACAACACCACCCTACCCCCCAAAGTATTTACCTCCCCCTCCCTACCTTTAAACTCCTCGCAAGAGCCTCTTTTACGTCCCCAACAGGGAGTAAAAATTCTCCACCCGTTCCTGACCACATGACAAAGAGGACTCCTCCACTAGGTTCGCAGTGTTTTGTTTTAAAACGTAGAGCCTCCCTGAGAGTTGGTGACGGCGGGGAGGATTGGAAGGGGGAGAGTTAAGGGCCTTGTTGATAGCGTCTTACGTAGCCAGCAAAGATGAGTGGAGAAAAACAATTGTTGCTGTAGTAACAGTCATTTTCTGTGTTTTTCCCCGGGATAACAATATGCGTTTGAGAATAAAACTTGACGAATTAGAGAAGGTGTTTAATGGAATTGCAGGGTACTGTGAAAATTAATCAGCTGCTCCTAGGTCATATTACTGGGAAATGTGCGAGCATAGATGTTGCACATTTAATCAACTGGAATTATCGATTAGTTTGGGGTGTAGTTTTCCAGACTCATTCAAGTAATACATATATTGTTTGCAATTCTACGCCTACAAGTGCTCTAAATTAGATTCCAAAGCACCGAGATTCCGATTCAGTTTTTACTACTCAAAGTTTGAACTAAAACTTGAAAACTCAGCTCTGTACCATGGAACCCTACGCAACGGTCAAGGCTTTATTAAACACATATATTTTTGGAAGTTCTCTAAAAAATGCAAAGCAGTATCAGGTAACGTTTGTTAGACCACTGCCTATCTAAGATCAGAGCGTCAAGTTTAGTCGATTGGTCTAAAATGCGACGCCCTCTTTGGACTACACGTTTGCTGTATGCAAACTGCAGGCCTTTAATTGACATGCATGCATACTGATATAGACTTTCTCCTAGTAAGTAATTTTTCATATGGGCCTCAAGAAATGTAAGCATCTGCCGTGCCATGGTCAGCAATCACGGCATGGCGTGCGCTGGTAGCCCCATGGTACATAGTCCCCTGTCGGCAGATACGCTTGTGCTCCCGCTGGGTATACAGGTCGTGAGCATGGCTGTCCAGTCATCTTTGTCGTTTTTCTGGCCCGTTGTGGTGGTGTTGTTATTGGTTAAAATCCCGGTCAAGTGTTATTATGGACCAGAAGGTGTGCTGGTACGTCTAGGAGTGGATTTTCGCCAAGCCAACCACCTACGCCCTCTGCCGTCGACGGTATTCTTAACTTTGCCTAGATGTCGGGCACAGGTGGGGATGGGGGAGTGCGACAGGTGCAGCGCAAGTCACCGGGCCTGCTCCGACTTGCTATGGAACAAACCGTGGACATTGTAGGGTACGATGGTCGAACTGCCAACGTATTTTATATCCAAAATCAACAGGTAGCAGATCACCACAGGCTAGTGGAACGCACTGGCTTACTTTTTGCCTCATTTGTTCGCGAACCTAGTACATAAACCAGTTTCTAATCTGTCAAGCAGTCAGCGGTGTAAGCTAACTAGGAGGCGGTATCTGAATGCGCCCAGAGCAGTGGACGGGTTCCTCGGGTGTACTGATAACGGGACTGTTGACCCCCTGAATAGGCTGTTGTCTCCACTTTACAGTAGCTGTGCTTACTTCTGAAACGTTAACCAAAATTCTGAATTGCGTTTTCAACTCGAAGAGATTATTCAAGTAGGGTTGTTATATTAATTTCTGTTCTGTATGGCCCCATGATAATTCGGTTACTTCAGACTGCGGGATTTGAATAAACGTGTTTTTGGCCGCCTGTAAAAATATGAATGTAAAAGATAGCTACTTAAGTAGCACGAAATGCTCTCATTGATTTCGATGCCCTTATAAATGCAAATATATTTCTTGGAAAAAATGAATAAAAATATTCATTCTGTTACTCATTTGGAGGGGGATAATTCGGTTTAAAATAACTTTTTCAATTTCCGAATAATTTTGAAACCGCCATGCCGAAACACTTGCATTCAAGGATCCGCAACCACAAGCTTTATATCTTACGTGTACGGAAAATCATATATCTTTACATGCTATTAATAGGACGCCATATGGGTTCAAAATATTTAGCAGTGGGTTTGAGACATATTGAAAACTTTACAAACGACGTTGATAAATGTAGAGCCACAATTAGAAACTTTTTTAAAACCAAACTGTACCCCTCTTTTAAGTTTAAAGTTTAAAGAAAATATAATTTCCTTCCAAAGGATCAAAGGAGTGAATATTTCTATGCATGTTTTCCACGAAATATTTTTAAATTTCTAAAGGCATCGAAAATCAATAAGATTATTTCATTCTACTTAAGAAGTCATCTTTTGCCGAACGTACTTTTTGCAGGCGGCCGAAAAAAATTTCGTTCAAAAGCCGGCCTCTTGAAGTAACCGGTTTATTATGGGATTTTGCTGCACGATAAGTAACACTACACCATTGCTACATTAAGTAATGTTTTCGAATCGAAAGTCCATTTCAGAATTCCGGTTAACATTTCGGCAGTTAGCAGTCTGCTGTACACTTTCCTGTTTTGTCTTTAACTGTGTATGCTTCCGTCTCTGGGGCAGGCGTTTTATCCGCCTGACGTCTGGGATCACATTCCAGCCCATCCTCATAGGTTCAAGCATAAGTCCCAAAAAGAGTCCCTGTTCCAGAACTTGAATTTCCTTTCTTTCATCCGTTTTGTACATCTCGCCATCCCTGAAGTAACCTGCGGTACTGCTAACTTCTCTTCTGCTTGAGGGCTTATGCCAGATGGTCGGTTAATAACTGTGTTTCTCTGGGTTCAGTTGGTAGAGCTCACTCTCAGATGTACTTTATTTCGCATAAACAAATATGCTTATGGAATACCAACGTACTGGGCTTCATAAAGTCTGTCCCAAGTTGATTTCATCATGTTACATCTGGTTTTCGGTCTGTTTTTTTTACGGAGCTGTTGCTTCCAGTCCTTTTCTATTTTCCCCAAAAGTAGACATTTACCTACTTTCAGAGACTGTTTCCTATGAGCAGCGTTCTTAAAAGTCCAAATCGAAGTCCTAAAATTTTTTTATCGGGAAAAATTACTGGAGCAGATTTAGCACCCATAACAGGGGGGGAGGGGTGGGTGGGGGGTGGTTTTTTCCTGATCGCGTGGCAACCTCTGTTCCTCAAAGTCCATTTTCAAGGGGACGTTGCGAGTAAACTCCTAAAGAGGCGCCTTGCTCAAGCTGTTTCGCAAACGGTCCCAGCGGCAAGGGTTCAAGTATCCGTCTCCACTAACCCTATTTTACGCGGAGAAGGTAAGGATAAGCTGCCACCCCAAGCCACTTCAATGTGCATTTAAACTTTCATTTGCTCCTGTGGAGCAGGTAATAATGGTCGTACAAATCGATGTTTATTCAAGAGAATACGGGAACACCTTTCGGCATGGCTGGGAAAAGGCGAAACTAGGAGCATAAGCAGCGCCATTCTCGCGAATTTTGTCGATTCCGGACATCGTGTAAACCCCAACGAAGCTTTTCGTGTGATTTATGAGGTTCGATTGAGCTATCCTAAGCCACTAGGTCAGCGCCTGTTAGCGACAGCAAAGGCGGCTGTAATCAGATTGCGAAAACCAATCTTGTGCGCACAGGAGAACCACGTTCAGGCTCCGCGTCTACAGTGGTCGAAGGTTGACTTACGGTGCAACACTCCCCGTGCGCTTCCGCTGCCGTCTAGCCTCTGACAGTGACTGTTATAACCCCTTCCTACTCCCCCACATTCCACACCCGGCCTGTGTTTTAAGGCGAACGTTTATCGATTTCTCTTATCGCCTACATGTTTTCACTTCTACCCCGTTCCAATATAATTGTTCTGGCCCGAGGTGAATTTATCGACAGCTACGTATGCTCGCGACCTCGTCTTCTAATTACTGCTACGGGAATTGCGATTAATCGATAGTGCACCTGAAAAGATTCCAGGGCTGGTGGTCGTGAAGTTGATAGGGCAGAACATCCCGAAACCGTGTGCCTGATTGCCCTGCATGAAACAAAACTCTGCCTACGTCGGTTTACAGGTTGTCGGTAGACAAACTGACAGGCACATCAACCATCTGACTTCTATTTTAAGACGTTCTTTGACTTTATTCCTTGGGCGTCGTCCTCGGATAAAATTACAGGGACTTTTTTGGGTCCATCTTCAACCAGAAATGACAGGAAAATATAGGGAGGGGTTGCAAAAACCTCCTAAGGATGTCTAATTTACCACGCAAATGGGTGCCACGTAGACGACTAAACAGTCCTACTGAGTCTAGTTTGGATTCATGTAGACAGTAGAAATTATTGTGCGCATGTGACATGTCAAGCCGTTTGTGACAACTAATCAAGTGGATTTCCGAACAAAACAGAAGGGATGGTGAAAGTACCCCCCCCCCCTCGTGTCATTCGGTGATGAAATTAGCGCTTAAAATTGCAATGCACAAACAAGATTGTACCTAGGGCAGAGACCCCAAGACTTGTGGGTATCACTTTATGATTGACATAAGGAATATTTTTACTGTGTGTTATTCTTAAGACGCACTGTCTGCCAACGAGGCGTCATGTTGAACATTTTTCTGGTAACTTTGCGATGCTCTTCGTCAGACATTAGATTATCAAAGCAAGCAAGGAAGTGAAGAGGGTTTCTACACATCAGAAAAAGAGCGCTGAGACCTTAACGTACTCCAGCATTTTAGAATTTGACGCACAACGAAAAGCTTAACCGGTTTGACCGGTGCTAAGGTCTTATCTGACCCCCAAATCCTGACATTGCTGCCAGTGTGTAGGGTGGTGAAAAGTAATAAAATTTCTCTTAGAAAATTGCGTATATTTGTACATGTGTATTAAAGGACGCCTAGCTCTGTCTTTCAGTAGTGCATATTGCCCTTCCTTTAGGTAACATTCTGCAAGGCGCATCTAAATCTAGATGGCTTCGGCGATGTAAAGGATAAATACTTCTTCGGAATCCCCTTTAATTTGAAGGACCTAGAAGGTAAGTGATTCACACTCAGGGTGTTCGTCTATAAAGTGAGCGACATCGTTTCTGATTTTTACCGTTAAGCCTTACACTCTGGTATGGGTTTCTGGAGAGCAATATGTATGAAACTTGCCTTTGAATTCCATATGTGATTGAGAACTTTACCTTAGACCCTAAATGCTGAAGGTAGGCTTAGGTGTATGTTACTTACTGCTTTAAATTAGACAGTACTGAACCAGAAATAGGCCGTGGTTTTAACCAACAGCAATTACCTTTCGCTGATGCAGCTCACGAAGGCATGAAACGACACGGTCAGCACTTGAAACACTGACCCCTCGGATTCGCTGAAATTCCCTGTTGTAAAAACATATCCGCTTCATTAAAGCATAAACTGATAGAAATTTGGATTGGTGTGCCGCTTACTCTTAACGGCAAATAAGACAGAAACGGTCGTTCCACTGCCCCTATCGCTGCCGGCAAAAACCTCCAGATTACAAAAAATTTGCTCTGTAGAATTCCCGACCTCATCTTTGCATGGCTTGTCCGGTATTCCCTGCACCAAACTTACCACATGGACAAAAAACAGATTCACGTGAATTGGGATGAAGGAAAGTTTTGCGTGTCGATTGTCGAGTTTTCTTCCTAACCGTGATCTATTATATTCTAAAACCATGTAAGTAAGACTCCAAGAAGGGCAGGTACGCCAGTGTTGGCGCCTTAGAGCTGGCGGAGTTGGTGTCAAACATCCAGGCCTCCCGCAGTTCTCGCCCTGTCTTATTGCTGGCCCGCGCTCTCGCGAATTTGAATTCGTAGTCTTCAACCAGGGTGTGGGCGGTGACCTGAGATAACGTGTCGCCTCTCCTGACTGCCCGTGTATGCTCCGTTTTTCGCGAGCTAAGCCGTCGTCCGGTCTGCCCCGTAAAATAACGAGGGCGGTCACGGCATGGGATCTGATAAACGATACCAGACTGCTCTCCTGCGTCTTGTCCGCCATTCCTTTGCGTGATTTTGTTACGCATAACAACGAAACGGCTCATTTAACGCCACATTCTCGCAATCTCTGCTGATAGCCTCCTATACGGGACCGGAAGCTCAGACTGATACATGTACCGTCCTAGTGATCGCGGTTTAATGTTCTTTACAATAAGAACATGGGATTCGAAAATTCTCATCCACACGTAAGCTCGATCTTTTCATGCCAAAGTCCTCTCACAGTTCAGTTTAATTGACGTAATTGCGCCGAATTGTCTGAATAAGTAGCTGGATATAAAATTATTCAGTCAATTTGAAAAGTATTCAGCGAGTACCACTGTGAGTACGCGAGGATAGGCGGACACTGGAATGAGGGATTTCCCATTTGTTTAGCCCGTATTTCCTCCCTACAATAACACGTCGCGAACGACGAAGTCTACTCTGTGGCCCGAGACGTGGTGGAGGCAAAATGATGACTTGCGCCTCAATCAGTTTATAGCGATGGCCGTCTTGCACAGCTCTGCTGCCTCTCTGCTCCTTCACCTACCCCGGCGCGGTGCAAGGCAGAGTCAGATAAATCGGATATTGGATCGGTCGGCGTGATGGACAAAGACAAAGAGTCCGTGTACGCCTGCCACATGCGGGTCCTGTACAAATGCGACGCACTACCTTTTTACATAAATGGGAAGTGGTCAACCCGAATGGCAAGTGAACGCGAATGGCAAAGAGGTCACGTTCAAAAGGACCTACTGCAGCCTGTCCGCCCGTCTTGAAAAGATGACCGACCTTTTCCGCCAGTTGGCGGCCTTCCAAGACATGTCTTTTAGCCCAATGGGATAGTCCGAGAGAGCTTCAGCTTGTGTACAGGGAGAATACGCAGTAAGTCGATGTTACTCGCTCTTTTCCGTCTCTCTCCCACGCAAAAGATGCGCTGTCTAGATCGGGTAACCGTCTGATAAGTGACAGCGAGTCGAAATGACAACCGAATAAAGAATCAAAATCATCAAACATTTGTCGTGGTCTGTTCAAAAAATGGATTAATGACGAAAGTCAAGAATCCTGGAGTGAGGGTATGGTTTATACCCGGGGTATGCCTAATAATATGCAAGATTGCCTACTGAATTTACTGAAGTAGGTGTTGCTCGATTGCGTTTTTCCTGTGCGCCACTTAGGCCTGTGTTATTGACCGTGCAAACAAACGCTCCGAGAATCAGGCACTGAAGGAATGTCTATATAGACTCATTATTGAACTCCTCACCCTGGACGTGTTAAATGTTACACGTAAGTTTGTCCGCAATCAACGGTATATCAAAGGCTGAGTATTTTGGGTTTACCTTATACACATGAAACTTTTTACAACTGTGATAACTGGCTATTGTTTGCAATTTCCCTCGCGCTTAAGAGTTGCTCGACCGCTTCATGGGATACACCTCCGCCATGTGGAACAGGAAGGTTTAGGCCAGCGGCATTTGTTCCAAACCATAGACGATATTGAATCACGTCAATGTGAGCCCACACAGCTCGGTCTGACGCAGGACCTCAATCACCTGACCTTTTTCTTTGTCTTAGCAATATTGCACCACCTTATCGGAATTAAGTATTTCCATAATCTCCTCAACTTCCGTTCGCGTGTCCCTCTAAGTCCGTTTGAGATTTACAGTTTGTTCAAGCGGTGGTCTGCTTTAAAAAATGAATTATTTTACATTTTATCGTTATTTCCTACCACTGAAAATACCATCTATTTGCAGATATTGATGCTTATATCTACACGGACAGACGGTTTTTATATGTTTCAATATTCATGTTGTGAATTTGTTTTCGTTTTGAAGTCTTTGTTATAAAGTATGACTTAGTTCCATTAGATATACCTATATATCTATTTGTGAGGCATGCCTCTTCGCATTACCACACTTGTCTTTTCTTTTTACTCTTTCATACTGGCATTTGTGTTACCTTGTTAGACTTCCTTCTAGTTCTTCATTTTGCTTTTTCTGTAAATTCTTGACAATTATTGCAGCTCATAGCATAGCTAACAATCTGCGCTATTTTTAAGCTCGATTACCGCCTGCGGCCAACTCCCATTGGCCGCCCTTTCCCTTAGAACCTGAGCTGCAGTAATTTAGTTGATGTCAGATTATTCAGTCGCCTAAATTTCCCTGACAACTGTTTTTGGTTACTTTTCAAAGTAATGCGCCTACTTACCATTTAAGTCAGCGCATTATAAGGCTTTCGATGGTATTTTAATTTTTTTTCATTTTTGTTTTTCGAATCACTTTTGTTTGCGTATAAAGGCCCCATCCGTATAACCCCTGTCATCACCATTCCCGTCAGACAGGCTCCTTGGCTTATCTGTTGCTGACCCAGGGTACAAACCTCACCCTTGCCAATCCTGATTTCTGGTCGCGTAAATGCACTTTTTCTTGCATCAAGGTCTCACTTGCACGGAGTACCTGCAGCAGTACCTCCAGGTTGCCCCTCGTCGAACCAGGACATGTGATAAAATCTTTCGGAAATTCGCTGACACAGGGATACTGCCAAAAGAGGTACGTTTTCGCCAAACATTTTGTTTAAAAACAATTATATGCAGGGGTAGGCATCTGCACTCATAAATGCAGATGTAAGAAATCTTTTTACAACACTGGTACGCAGATGATTGCTGCGCGTCAAGTCTCGCTCAAGGTATGACAGCTTGATCGCTATTTGAAAAAAAAACAAGTGGCGTGTGATGCATCTTGACTCGGGAAGCTAAACTGTCCACACACAGGGATGTGGTTCAGGGCGGGGATAACAGAAACGAGCGGGGTTTCGTGGCTGTCAACGCTCATCGGCAAACCTTAGACTGCTCAAAATGCGAAGTGCCGAGCTCTTGATCCGAGGTCATGACCTTGGGCAACTCGAAAACCTTTAATCGCTAGCCACTGTAGGGTCGACTTGTCGCTACATGCCTTTCATAAACAATGAACAATCTCAACGATTGTAGTTTTCTGTTAGATACAAAATGGTAGTTTGCCGATTTGGCTATTATCAAGCTGTGCACCACTCGCGTGTGGCTGTACCCTTACGACATGCGAAATTTTTTCTTGATTGTTCCACCTCGAGGGAGAACACTTAACCTTTGTTTCACAGTCACTAAATTTCATTGATATCGCATGTCTGTGTCAGCATAAGAAATTAAATCCTATGTGGTTAACATGAGCGATCACAGCGTTGCAACTTGACCAAAAACTCTCGTTAGGCTTGACTAAACTTATCACCTTTGAGCATCTAAGCGAAGTCACATTGTCAGAGGGAATGTAGCTCATGTTCGCTTTCCTTAAAAGTAAACACAACGAACTTGATAAGTTCTACGAATATTCCCATGTTACACTCGAAAAGTCAAATTGGCAAACACGCATTTTCGGTATCTCATCATCAGACCTATATAATTGTACATAAAATGAAAATATGAGAAGATCACAGGGTTTATAAACGACTCAGGATCTATAAATACTCATCATTCCCACCACACCCCGCACGACTAGTTCGAGTGTTATGCTCACTGGAGCAAGTGGGTGGGGTTGGAATAGGCTGTGAGCAATATTTGTAAGTCGGGTACGTTGAGTATACATCACTGCCATCAGGGGGTTGGGATGGCATGCAATAACCATATGGGGTCGGCGTTGGTCACGAAAGGCATAGCGTCTGCTTCAGCATCTACTGACAACATATCCCTGGATTCGATAGCCGTATAGCCACTGGCACGACTGTGGCTATCAACTATTGTCGTAGACCTCTGATGAACTCTGCTGGTGTCCGCTAGACAAACTAAAAGGCCTCTTTACCATCGACTCAGTGATTCGTATTGACAAGATGTGCAGGGATAGAACTCGAAATTAATCTGTTTTCGCCTCTGCCTAACCATGCCAGTCTGTGTTCACGTACTCTCTTTTTAGGCGTTTCGTTGTACGGTCAATGTATCTCGCTCGACAGCAGCAAGTGAGTGAGTAAATATACATCGATGTGTCGCTTTTTAATTTAACCAGAAATTAAGTACGAACTTGGAGTAGATTAGTGCATTTAAGGTCCATATGCCCAGACCGAGGTTTTCATGCATGAGAATTTGAACCGAAATCCATTAGCCACAGCGGATAATCGCGTAATATTTATTAACTGCCGACAGGCAGCTAGTAGTATACTTTAGGGTAAGGTGATATCATACTAACAGGGCGGGCGCTAACCAAAATCCCATACACACGGGTTTCGCCGATATTCTGCCGCTGCATGACAGAGCTGTGAGGGTTTCGGCTCGTCAGTGGGTTCCCCAGCGTTTCCCGTCTCGTTTCTGGTAGATAATCCAATTGGGAAATCGTTGCTTTTTAATGTCCTCAGAAAGTAACTACGAACTTGGAGTAGATCAGTTTATTCAGGGTCCATAGACTTAGACTTTAGCTTACGCTACCAACCTTAAAAGCTGCGGCTCCGTCTGGTTCGGTTTTTCCGCGCTAATGTGAAAGAGGGACGATGGTGGCATGCAAAGCACCTCCATTCGCCGTCGACTGCTGATTTCAGTGTTCACAAAGTGTGTAAGAGTGGGGTTTTATGTTACCAACAACGATGAATGCATTACATTATCTGCTTTACCGTACTGGTAACAATCGAGAGATGGCACCCAAGAAAATCCGCCTAACCGAAACAGCCTGTCTTACGGGACAGGTAGTAATAGGGGTTTTATGGGTGATGGCTGATGGGATGTACGCTACTAGTCGACAGAAAGCCTTATTTGAACAGGTGAATGATCGAAGTTGGCCGGCTCTCCGTTCCGTTATCGCAAAATGAGTCGCCAAAGGCAGTATAGTGGTAACGGACAAATGGAAGACGTATAATCGCCTTCCCCCAGAAGGTTATCTGCATTCCTCTGTTAACCATTCAAAGGACTTCAAGGACTCTACCACCGGCCGACACACCAATGCCATTAAGGCATACTGGTGTAGACTGAAAAGGAAACTCCACGAGGGAGGCCCTGTGTGCGGTCGAGCTGTGTAGGCTCTTATGCACGAAGTACAGTATCGTCATTGGTTTGGCTTCAATGCCATGTCTTTGACAGATGACTGGGAACTGTTTTTGTCCCATGTTATGCAGACTTATCCTATTTAAAAGTGATTTGTTTGGTAATAAACTGCCATAATGCGAATGTATGCCGTATATTCAGGTGTGCGTGTGTAACGATGGGGAATGTTGGGTAACAGCGACCATCGTCCATGTAACCTCCTGCGATGTTCTTTCGGCCAGCCCATGTTAGGCGGTCGGGGAAAGTATAAGTAGTGCGTAAATGTAGGCCTGCAACCGTTGATATAGCCGGAAGGCGTTTGAGGCAACAGTTAAAGGCATTATTTCTAGGTAACGGATTTTTTTGGGTGTCATCTCCCGATTGTTACCACCGTTATTCCTCCTCGTGTGTGTCTGCATTCGCCCATCAAGTTCGTAGAGGGAGTTTGTTCGACAGGAACCAAAACGGACCCGACATACAATATCCGAGATCGCGACCTTTCGCTCCCATTATTTATCACCACACCGTTGCTTCAGGTAAATCAGCATCGTCAGAGGTGAGCTCACAGACAGAAGGCTTGAAAGGTAAAAACCAGGTACGTTGCAGGCCACATCGATGTTTGTCTACTCACTCACTTGCCCCTGTGGAGCGAGATGTATTGACCGCACAACGAGACACCTAAAAAGAGAGTTCGTGAACACATACCGGTCTAACTAGGCAGAGACGAAAATAGATTAATTCCGAGTTCTATTCCCGCACATCTTGTCGATACGAATGACTGAGTCGATGCCAAAGAGGCCTTTTAGGTTGTCTACCGGACACCAACAAACCTCCTCAGAGGCCTACGCCAACAGATGCTAGCTACAGTTTTACCAGTGGCTATACGGCAAGCGAATCAAGTGATATGTTGTCAGTGGATGTGGAATCAGGCGCTCAGTTTTCTGTGACCAACGCCGACCCCATATGATTATTGCATGCCATCCCGACCCCCTGATGGCAGTGATGTATACTCCACGTACCCGACTTACAAGCATTGCCCACAGCCCATGTCAACCTCTCCCCCTCGCCCCAATGATTATAACACGGCGAACTAGTTGTTCGGGGTGGGGCGGGGATAATGATAATTTATAGCCCCTGAGTCGTTTATAAACCTTGCGGTCTTCTCATGTTTTCGATTTTTATGCAATTGTACAAACCGAAAACGCGTGTTTGCGCATTTGACTTTTCATTTCGATGATTTTTGATGAAATAACGAATAATTTTGGGTTTTAGTCACTTTGCCGTATGGGCTAAGAAATTCGGGAACGGGCATATGACGGTTGTTTTCTGGCTGCGTGTATTTCATATTTCGTATTCAGGTGGACTTGCACACCGTGTTGTATTGCAGCTGCTTCCATTCTTTTGCGACGATTTCGATGAGACTTGACAAATGAGGGGAGAATTCGCGATGTCGAGTCCTACAAATCGATTAAGAAGGTTTCAATATTAGATCAGGGAAGCGAACAGATCGCCGAATCAGGTTATGATGTTTGGAGAGACTGCGCCAACCGAGGTGGGTTTTTGGATCGCTGAGCATGTGCATGTACTAATCGGTGTTAACACACTCTCGATCGATGAGTTTCGTTCATTAATCCGTAGCGTTACTCTCAAGGGAACCTTCCAATCGTTGCTTGGAAGCAGTCCTTTAACCAGCCGATGGGATTCATGACCTCAAAAATACTGGAAAAGTAAAATAATATACGAATCGACATTCCGACCTTTATTTCTGGCATTAGCTGCCGATTGCTTCATAGAACCGTTGGAGTAAGGACGGTGACTTGCGCGCAAATTGTCTTTTAGTGATAGCAGACTTGCACTTTATCTACCGCACTCTGTACTCTCCCCCACCATGGCGCAGTATCATGATAGAGTCAAGAAGGTCAGAGGCGAGAGAGGGCGCAGATGACGTGCATGGCAAAAACTCGCATCTAGGTGCACTGTCTCACCCCCTGGTTCACAAAGTTCACTCATCAACAAGAAAAGAAGGGGGAGTGACTTGGATCCCAAATTGCGCGATGTCAGCCTGAACCTAGGCGTTCCTCCATACTCCAATATTGGCATTTTTTATGGGTGCCCATCCCGAATAACGCCTACCGGACCCCGATCTCTTTCTCGCGCTGTTCCAGCGTATCTAACTAACAAATCTCATCTAAACAAATTCGGCAAATTAGCATGGGAAATTCTGGCAGCCAAAACAGTTAGCACGGATATAATACAGCATGAATCACCATCAAAAACTGTAAAGGAGGACAGCATCTTTACCCAAAAGTTTTTCAGCCTTGGTCAGTGAAGTGACAAAAACTTGTTCAACGTCCTCTTTACGCCAACGGAAGGTCCAGCAAATGGATCATAAGCACTTCATCTTAACTATATACGGGATCGTACTGGACGCGCCGGTCTTTTCTAACCAGCAGGTCGGGAGATCGCTTCCAAGGTGTTGCACGACTGGAGATTTGGTATGACTGGCTGACGACGGTTAGTAGCCAGAAATGATAATTCCAGTCTCTCTTGTTTGTGTCGGTAATGTTCTCCTCTATATGTGTATATAACTGGAATATAAGTTGATATCAAGTAAGTTGTTTAGAAAAGCAAAATATATACCCAAAGTTGCCGTTAGAAATGCAGCGAATTTCGAAAACAACTAACATTCTCAGTTTGCCTAAAACATTATCGATTACTGCGACTTGGCATCGCTGAGAGTTTGTGCCAAACGGTATTTGCCATCGCCTCTGATCTTCATGCATGCGTGAATGAACGGATGTCCGATTTAACATGGTGCGGTTCGAATGCTGCGATTTCAATGCGCGGTTGCGTGTTACTGGTAGGTTGCGGAGCGGTTATTACGCCGGCGGACTGTCTCTCGAGCGTTCAGGCAGACTTTCCGTAGTAACCGAAAAAGCCTGTCAAAAGATCGTTACGCTAAGCTAACACTGTATGTCGATGAGCCAAACTGTCGCCGCTCTAATGCCTCACCTGCTCCCAATCTCCTTTAGAAACTGTATGAGGCACTTTCTGAACTGACAATGCATCAGCTAGCGAAATCGCCTTTGGAGTTAATTTTGAACCTGATTGGCCTCACGTTTGACGAACTGCCACCCATTGACTTCGATTTTTGGAAAGGATTCTGTGCCGTTGCCGACCGCCTCCTCTTTTCCAGGCTCTTGTGAGTTTTAAATTACTCTTTGCCCCCTGTATGTGCTGAGGATGCGGAAAATTGAGATTACTTGCCCCTTTTTATTTTTTGCAGACAACGGGACAAGAAAATGCTGACTTCAAAGGGAACCTTAGAAACGGCCGACTTCGCAACGGCATTCAGGCAGTTTGATGAGCTGAATCTCACTCCCGAACTGGCCGCTCTTCTTCGCATCATTTAGGCAGATGAGAGATGGAATAGAACCTTGCTGGTCGCATGGGACTGTTTTTCTGGTTTTTATACGTGCAGGGAATTAAAAACTCCGAATATTTGCATACGACAGCCCTACTACCCACGCATGCGACAAAGTTTCTGACTATTCGACGTTGGAAGGGCAAACACTACTGTGGAGTGCGCTCACCGACCGCGTTACGGAGGGAGTCGCACAGCGACTAATAGTATGAACAGAAGGAGATTATCGACAAAGGCAGGGGAGACTGGAATGATCAGTTCTGGGGATGCCTAAAGCCTGTACCGCGATTTTTGGTTATTGTTCCAACTTCCCAATCATTGAACCATGGGCTCTTTGTCCTGTCTCTTGCGACTGGATGTAGCAGCCGTGGTGGAGGGGAGCTTACCGATCGCGTTACGGGACGTACTCTTTCAGTTTAATTGGGGTCTCAATGCCGACTTCCGTATGCAGTCGCACAGCAAGCCTCGGATGAGGACTAACAAGCCAGAAATGGCCATCCAAGTCTTTATTGTCAGCATATATCATTAAGTAAAACTCTGCCAGATGCCGAAAAAGTCTCCCACTGACAACACAGGGGGTTAGTAAAACCAGTATGTGTCGAAGATTTCAACGAATCGCTGGGATTAATTGCTGATATTTCTACAACGAACGTGGGCCGCACCGCCATTGCCCTGTTCAAAGATTGTGACATCGAATGACCCGATTTCATGCGCGGCTAGACAACGAATGGCCTAATGGCGTACCTACTCGAATTGGTAACTGCACTCATCAGAGCTCACTTAGAAGCTTTACTTTGTACGGCTGCCGTATGATAAGCGATTCTTCGGTGTTACAGTCCGTTAGCGGCCAACACCCTGAGTGGCCTCCCTCCTATCTGACTTAACGAACCTTCCTAACGGGGGACAGTCACGGCGGGGGACCATCGGGGCCGTCACCTATCTCCGCGGCCGAGGGCGGGGGGAGGACGATTCAGGTCACGGTGGCATGCGGTTCGGATGCAGCCACATAGGCAGCATTGGCGAGCCACGCATCAAACAAAGTGGGTCATTAAGGGAAAGCTGGGTGTATGACTTTCCAGTCTCTGAAGATGGGTAGTCAAAGTAATTCTTCGAAACGTCAGACTGCGAATAAAACTCCTCCCGGTAAACGCCTCCTCTTATTTTAAAATGAATAAATGCCGAAGGGATCGAGAATTTCTGATATCCGTTCAGAAGGGTCGTGTTGATGAAGATCCACATGTTTATTTCTTGTCGATTTCAGAGAACTTAACAACTTTGGAGGAAAAATTTCAGTGGCTGTCTGATCCCAGTCCCGATTTTACACCTCCACCTGCCTGTCTTGTAGAACGTGAAACCCGGGTTAGCTGACATTCTTCGCTTGCTCAGGGCTTTCGCTGTCCGCTCTGACCGTTCACTGGCCGCTGGATAGGATAAACTCATCTTCATTTTGGAAGAAGCCATTTTCGTGGCCGTTGCGTCTGTCCGAGCCTCGAGTCCTTGCCTTTCTACAGAGAGGCTCGTCGGAACAGGAAGCTCCTCGGCTTAGTCAAGCTCAGCGACAACGATCGAGTGAAGGCTCCCAAGTACCATCTGCTGGCCGCACCCGTGTTTCCTACGGGACTGGTGGTACTAGGGGTTTTATAAGTGGGGCATATAGGCCGTATGTGAAAGTCCGAAAGCACGAAGGTAACGGTAATTAATTTTAAGTGCGATTTACAATTGCCTAAAAGTAAACGCATAGCAACGAACTCGAAGTGTGACATGTAAAAAAGTAGACAATGAGAAGCATGTCAATGGTAAACCCAGTTAAGTTAACCGCCAGTGCATAGATTGCTTTAGGGCAGAACCAAGGCAAATCCAGCCAATGCGAATGAAAGGTAATTGGTGAAGGGGAGCCCGTCGCACTTAAATTTCGTGAACGCTATGGCAATGTCCCTTAATGTTATGCCAGCGATACCCAACCAATGAGGTTCTCAGAATCGAAATAGGCACATGCAAGTAATAACTGGACTGAGTCATTTATCCTGTCTAATATTAGCTTATGAATGTAATAAAGGTATAATGGTTTTTGACTATTAAGCCCGAGAAAGAGAGGATTAAAAGGCGTCCTCTGTCTAAGACATGGCTTCACAGTACGCTATTATTTTATTCACTATTGCAGGTCATCGTCGGCGAGAGCCAAAAGAAATAGTCGTAATTGCACACAGAACCGCAGGCAGAGTGAAGGAATCATCAAATAAATAAATGCGGACAACATAATCGATTACTGCCAAGGTAAACGGCTTCTGTCGACGACACTAACGTGTAAATGTAAGAACCAAATGAAGCAGCAAATACGCCGGCGTTTTGTTTTACGATGTGTCCGGTGGTGAGCAAGCTGGTCTCTGAGAAGCGATTCCATACTTGAGAACAGTCGCCTGACGACATAAGCATAGGTTTGAAGATATAATTGTGCTTTCTAAGAGTGATTCGAGTGAAGGAATGCGAAAAGGATTTAGGCGCGACACCACACTCACTTCCGACGAAAGAAGTTTGCATGCTTTTGAAACGTCAGGACAGTAAAACTATGATTCCCGAGATCGCCTTTTCTTTCCATTTATGTCCGGGGACGCGCATCTTCGCTTCCATTAACAATATATATATATAGCAGCGAGGAGGGACGACAGAGAATGCGGGTAGATTGATACAGCACTGTTTCGGGCTTATTCTGCCTTCATTCAGCCAATCATAACCCTGACCACCAGCAGCTGAGACCAGAAACACAAACATGCGCACAGACGCACCTGGCGCAGTCGGTCCACCACTGAGGCCTACCAGATGGGTCATAAGCACTTCATCGAACCGAAGTTCATCAGTGCCTCGCCACCTGTCATTCTCTGTCGCTGCAGATCGGGTATTTATTAATCAGGAATGGGCGCACACCGATCTATTGGCTTCACAAAGCAAACAAGCTCCGTATGTGTGGCAAAGGTCACGAACAGGCAACCAATTACCAGGCCGAAGTCGGCCAAGTCATAATAGCAGCGAGGAGGGACGACAGTGGTGGACCGACTGCGCCAGGTGCGCCTGTGCGCATGCTTGTGTTTCTGGTCTCAGCTGCTGGTGGTCAGGGTTATGATTGGCTGAATGAAGGCAGAATAAGCCCGAAAAAGTGCTGTATCAATCTACCCACATTCTCTGTCGTCCCTCCTCGCTGCTATTATGACTTGGCCGAATTCGGCCTGGTAATTGGTTGCCTGTTCGTGACCTTTGCCACACATACGGAGCTTGTTTGCTTTGTGAAGCCAATAGATCGGTGTGCGCCCATTCCTGATTAATATATATATATATGTAGTTCAGATGGGGTATGCATTCCGAGTTGATATAATGAAAAGTAGAAGTGGTTCTTCGGAAAAATCGAGTTTTACTCGTGAATTTTCGAGCTGGTGACACCAACCCGTCGTCAGACGAAATGAAAACGAGGGAGAAAGTTATGTTGTCACAGTAGACCAGTTAGCGTGATAGGACAGAACAGACCACTGACGTGTGAGGGGGGGGGGTGGTTGGGTGGGCTCCCGAGGTCATGGTAGGTCACTGAGTGAGGGGCGGGGAAAGGGAGAGGAGGCGGAACAATTACGGCACGCCGTGCTGAAGGGGGAGGGCGGGTGGTGAATCAGTTGGAATGCGGGCGGCTGTATTCGCGGTCGTTGATGCGTGATTAGGGCAGGGGGCAGTCATGCGTGAACGTAGACCCTCGTAATGGGCATCTAAATCAACGTGGCGGTTGATACTACCCGCATCGGAGTACCAAGCCTCGAGAAATTCCCTCGCTCGCTTTGTGTTAGCCATGGCGACGACCTCGGTGCCATCCCAATTGAATC
>CACRXP010000317.1:252134-275674 GCA_902702965.1 Spirometra erinaceieuropaei | reverse complement strand
TCTTCAGATGCCTCCACATACACACCAAAGTAACAACGAGCGACCTTTAGTTACATCGAAACTTGAGCGAATAGTTTGAAGTATTATTTCAGTGGATTTAGAAAAACAAGTTTCTTAAGAAAAAAAGACAGTTTTTAAAATTCGAAGATTTGTGTCTAGTGAGTAAGCTTACTTTCAAAAGTGCAAAAAGCCTGTCCATTCCAATAACTGTGTAAATAACAAGGCACAACTAGAATAATATTTATAAATCGGCTTCTACTTATACAGTGCGTGATCGATGTGATGAAATTTTGGCCGAAATTCTGAACTGCTTTTTCGATTAGGAAGGACTACTTAGTTGGGGTTGTAATATTGCTTATCATGTGACATCGTCCCAAAGTACACAGAACTCGTCAGGTGTCGGCCTTTAAATGCGTTTTTTCGACCTATAGAGGTCACACTCGTTAAAATTAACTAATAAATTAGCATGCCCTTTTCACGTGGATTTTTGATGTTCCTATAAATTCAACTATTTTTTTACGAGGACATGCACAAAATATGCTTTTTGTTGTTTGGAAAAACTAACATTTTACATTTTATTCTCGAAGAAGCGTGTATTTAGGTTCCGAAAAAGCTTCCCTACTCCTTGATAATTTACGGCCAGATCAGTCTTTGCATTACCATTTAGCGATTCTAGTTTACAAAGTGCGTGCTTTCCGCAGATGAAAAATCATATATCCCTCTATATCTTTAAAAAAATACCATGTTAAATTCGCGAAATTCTGCAATGGATGTATAGCTCCACGAGGAGCATTGGTGAACCGATATGTGCGACGCTGTATGTATGGACATCGTAGGGTTTTAAGAATCTCATAGTAATAAACTCCGTTAAAGCCTCAATGTACGCATTTTTCGAGTAAAAAATGTAAAGACAATGTTATTTTCTACCAAACAAGTAAAAGGGAGCGTATTTTGTAATGTCTTCCATAAAAATATTCGAATTCATAAAACCATCGACAATCAACGTGAAAATACATGCTTATTAATAAGTCTTTTTTTTTATCTTATGTGACTTCTATAGGAGGTTGAAAAAGATGCATTCAAACGCCGACATCCTGGCAATTCCTAAGTACTATGGGCTTACGTCGCTCGATAAGCAACCGTACAATCCCACCTAAGTAATCATTCCTAATCGAAAACACACTACAGAATTTCGGCCAACATTTCATTAGATCGGTCACGCACCGTATTTGGAGTACGTGGCCCACAAGAGTTGTTATGTATTATATGGCACATATGTTACTGCATACTATTTGCCTTAAAAACTTCTAGCGAGAATTTGACGCAGTTTCTTTATTTTACATTATTCGATATGCCACTGATTAAAGGAACGACGATTTCGCTTGATTTCACTGGTAATTACGCCACAGGAATTAAAGTTTCTACAAGATCACTTGTAGAACAACTGGCGTTTGAGTGATTTTTTGAATAAAATTTACAGGTGCAGTCGTATTTATATCATTTTCTGCAAAGTTACGGCGTAGTTTTTGGTGAGTGCGGGGTCCCCAGTGTTACATGATGTCCATAAAATATAAGTCAATACTTTGTGGTTTTCAGTGTTCTCGACCGGCCGGCAGAAAAGATAGCTTCTTTAACACCTCTGTCAAAATTAGCCATATAAGATATTTCTTGAAAGCACTTGCTGAAGCAGTGAATTTTTTGCATTCCCTTTCAAGAAAATGGCCGTTTTTGTCGTACTTGAAGACTTAACGAAACGCGAAACCCCAGACTGATCATTTAGACGCACCTCGTCACGTTTCATGAGTTGGGCTGCTTATTGCAGACCTAAACAGGAGACTCTATCGCCGGGGATGGGAACACTTATTCGTCTGGTTTTCCAGATTCGGACTTCGGTGAGTCCGCAGAGACGGAATCCCACAGAGTATAAGTTTTCGCACGCAAGAGTGCAGTGTTCACTGTGTGAGGTTTCTGTCCATTGTCTGGCGGGGACGACAGCAAGATCGAAGCTGACTGAGGAATTGCAGCGCGCTGGTCACTTTGGAGTCATTGAGTAGCTCAGAAGACAAAGGTGCGATCATTGGCCAGACGTTCCAGATTCTCACTCGAACCCAGCAACGGAGACAGTCGCAGGTAAGGGTAATGGTGGCACAAGGAGTGCAGCATTTATAGCACGTGGCTGTCGTAGAACCATATATGTTCTATAATTAACAGCTCTCGTAATTACTGCTGGGGATCGTAATTGACGCGATGATGACCTGTCGGCCCGCGTTCCAGTCGTTAATGGCCGAGATTTAATCTTCCGAGTTGGAAGTTGGCGTGATGATTACTCGGCCATTTGACAGTTCGACAACTACCGAGTAATTATCGCGTCAACGGGCCTATCCATCGGTGTAAGCGAATAATGCCTTTGCCTCTATCACACTTATCTGCGACTCTCTCTGATGATGGGTTGGACTGAGAATCCGAACAGTCAGGCCAATAAATTTCTCGTCCCGGCGATCGCATCTTCGTCTTCTGAACTGCTTCCTGAAATCCGCCTGTTCGCTTCCATCGTTGATTAGCTGTTAGCAGGTGATGTCGAGGTCTGTTGCTGTTATAATTACGAGGAAAGTGCGATCTACTAATAAGTACGAAAATGCGAGTCCCAGGAAGCAGATGAGTGGAAGTAGACGCCATCGCTGAAACAAGGTCTTTGTTTGCCTGGCGGTTTGGATTCACGCCACAACTCATCACCAGAGACAGCTTCAGGTACTGGTGAATTACGCACAGGAGTTGCAGCGTTTATAGGATACGGTCGTTATACTACCGGGTACCTAAGAAAATTACTGGCTGTCCCCTTCATCGAGGATGGGAACCCATGGTGCGATAATGGCTTGGCGGGCGGTACTCGAGTTGTTATTCGTTGCAATTTGATCACCCGTATGATGATGGGTTCGAGGGAGAATTTGAGACGTCAATGAAATAAAGTTTTTCGTCTGGCGATCGCGGCTTTTTCTTCTCGAAATGCGATCTTTCGGATCATAGAGGTGCCGGTCCAACGTCACTGACCCGTATTCCAGTCCACATGTCGGGGCTTTTAGACGAAACTTTTGTTGGAAGTATGGCGAGGCGGTTTTGTCTGTGCACAGAGCATGTTTCCGTCAACTTGATTCATTCACCTGATGCAGACTGTTTTCCACGGAGTTAAATCCGCGACAGGCCACTTTGTTTTATGCAGCGTCGTTGAAATTTTAGCCAATTTTGCTAAGCCAATGTAGAATCCGCCCTTCGCCAATTCGACTCTTATCGAGTGAAATCCATGCAAATAAACCTGCTCTTTGAGCACTGAGCTTCAACGATATTCAGATAAAAACTTCCGTAGCGTTTGACTGAAATGAGCAGTACTTGTTGCGCTAGTGTGGGCAATAGGAAATATGGAGCCCGTAAAGCCAGGATAGGGTAGTCTGACTGAGTTGTGTTTATTTTTTTGTCGCTGTGGCGCGACGTGACGTGGTGCGAGTCGGCACTTTCATGACTCAGCTTTGACTGGGGTTATAGGAGGGCCTTAATGAAGGCCTTCTGTGATTTGTTAGTCGTATGGTCACTGTTTCCGCTGTCGCAAGTGTCCGTTAACGTAGAGACTTGGAGCGTCTTGTCGGCACTTTATATATGACACGGAATGCTTGCTTGCGTCTACCTGGCGGCCAGTGTCAACCAAGTGATTCACAGTGGCGCTGGAAATGGGCATTTTCCTCGCCTTGATATAGCCAGGCAGAATGATGCTCTCGCATCCGCTTGGATGGGCGCCTTGTTGTTCAACCAATATAACCTGCTCCACAAGAGCAAGTGAACGCGTAGATACACCTCAAAGAGGGCAGAAACGGCAGTTTATCATTGCCTCCAAGGCAAGGAAGCGGGGTGCAAGTGCAAAGTAGTCTTATCCTAGCGCTATGGTACGTGCTGTCAGTAGCTGAGGTTAGACGACGTTTTAGATCACAGGCTGGATCCCCTCTAAATGGAAAAGTGAGAAACTATTCTTTTTCATCCACCGTCGGTATATTTGATTTTGGTAAATAGTCTTCCATATATCTGCTGATAAATTTATCAGGGAAACCAGTTTCTTACAAAGTGTTTCGTATGAAGGCGAGTTTGTTCGCCAGTCTACCCGGAGTACAAATTCGTCTAGCTCTGTTGATTAGGCAACGGACTAAGTTTCGTTGCTGACTTAGAGAAACAAAGCTGTATAAGTTTTTATTTTGGCCTGTCCATGTTTTCCAGCGATATAGACTTCTACGAATTGTTCCATCAGGTATTCGGCTAAGTAGGACGTCCAGAAATGGCAGACATTATTCTCCCTTCTCTCTTTCCAAAGCGAAGGTTAATGTTGGGTGGGCCTGGTTTATTTTAACCGGAAGGACATCCAAATCAAGTTTATCATCCGCTAGAATTATGCACAGGTCCAACTGTACTACTTGAGCAGGGTGCTCCTATATCCATGTCCTGTTTAGACGTCCACACAAGTCAGTCCCACTTTTTATTTTTTAAAAAAGTTTGATTAAAGAACTTCCGAATCGTTCCTATATCTTGACCGAACTGAAATTTTCAGTTCTGGCCTTGCTTAAACCACTGAATTAGTAGTATGTTTCTCCGGAGAAGCAAGAATGAGGCACTCACTGGGTGTTTGGTTCGAAAACGATCAGTCTTGATGAGCAGGTCCACGATTCGGGCAAATCCACTTTGAGCTGCCAGAGTAAGTGCGGTTTTTGCGGCCTAGAAACAAAAGCCTCACATTTAGACATGAACATTACCGATGTCTACTTCTCGTCAGCTACGCCTTTGACAAAAAGCAGCTTAGCCAACAGTGAAAGGACAAAGGGAAATTTCAAAGACAAATGACATTTTATTTGTCGTTGAAAGAGCGTCCACACATCGAATTATGGGACGCTCTGATCCGTTATATCTTTAGACTCAATCTAGAGCCCCCCCTCCCGGATAGTCTCAAAGCGACGAGTAATCATGCGTGGAGGAATAGTCTCGAGGACGAAGGAGAATGTTATGGCCAGTCATTCCTCACCGGTCGCTATTATCCAGCCCTAACCAACTTCAGGCTCGAGAATGTTTTATTGAAACTGTCTGCGAGAATTCGCGATTGAGTTCTACGGCGCAGTAAAAGAAGCTTCTGCAGTAATCTGATTGAAGCAGTGGTAAACGGGCAGGTACGATGCTGTAAGAATGGTCATTGCGCGGTCTTAAAAAATCTCCTAAATATCCACTTTTTGAAACCCGTTTATACTCCTTCTTCGACTATGAAACATAAAGATGACTAAATTGTCTATCCAACGACCGAAAAAAGTATATTTTTGTTCGAGGTTTCTATAAAATATATTTGAATTTGCTAGACCATCGAAAATCAACGGGAAGCATGCGTGCTACTTAAGTAGCCATTCTTTACCGGGTTTGACTTCTACAGAAGATTGGAAAGCTGTGTATTCTAAAGCTGACATCCTGCCGAGTCCGAAATACTATGCGCTTACTCCGCTTGATAAGCAACATTACAACCCCATTTAAGTAATCCTTTCTAATCGAAAACGCAATTCAGAATTTCGACCAATATTGCATGAGATCGGTCACTTACTGTTTGGCTGATTAACGACTACTTATATGCCAGATATGACTATTCCAGTCTCGATTATCATTACTGATATTCCTTCCTACAGCATGTGTTCTTCTAGAGAGAAGACGTATTTCCCTTTGATTAAACGTATCCATCTCACGCCTACAGAGCATGGAAGACCATACTATGAAGTTTCTGTAGGAGATGTGACGTCCAACTGGTCGATTTTACCAATAGCAGTGAATAGGCAAGTTCCGGGAAGCACTTCGGAAAAAGAGTATGTCATCGCTAGAAGAGCGCTAACACCCACGTTGCGTCTCATTTGAAGGAAGCCGGCTGCACCTTTGTGTTTTTCTGATGTCGGAATTCTCGCAGGAGGTGACAACTAAGTGAGGTGAGACCAGTGTGAATCCTTGTTCTCCGGCTCGTCGTCGAATTGCAAGCGCATTTACCTTCCGCCTTTATATTCTGCGCTGAGACTTCGCCTGGACAAAATAATTAGACGCTGGGGGAGGGCGCGGACGACCAACAGTTTCGGTGACAACGAGCCGAACTTCGAGTAATTGTCACGCCAAAAATCAACAGCTGTGACTACACTTCGGTAATTAACTACTCAGGTGCGGACTGACGAGCGTTCATCGATTTCAATGCCATGAACGCGAGTTCTGCTAATCATTGTAGGCTTAGACGCTTAATGACCCTAAAATTCCGGCTTAAATCGCCGGCTATCTAAATTTGGAGTTACCTATGACTGACAGACGATGACCACTCCAATCCCCACTGTCATTGCTGATATTCCTTCCTACAGCATCTTGTCTTCTACAGCGAATACGTATTTTCCTTTGATTAAATATATCCATCTCACGCCCAGATTGCAGACAATGAAACATGGAAGATCATGCTCCGAAGCTTCAGCACATGAGATGAAGTCCAACTAGCCGATTTTACCAATAAACGCATAGGCAAGTGTGCAGTTACTGGAATTACGCTAATTCTCAGCTCATGGCTCATTCGGCAGAACTCGGTCACAGCTTCTAAGTTGAGAAGGTCTAAATTCTTGCAGGAGGTGGCGACCGCGTGAGGTGCAACCAGCTTGAATTCTGGTTCTCCGACTCACCGCCGAGTAGCAGGCTCATTTTCCTTCCGGCGTCACGTTTTATGCTACGCTTTTGCCTGGGTAAAATAATTAGTCGTGCGGGAATGACGCAGACGACTAACAGTTTCGGGTGACAACAAGCCAAACGGCCGAGAACTAATCACACTCGTCACGCCTTGCAGACAAATCTAGACTGCCTCAAGCAATGGTCAACCGAATGGCTTCTACAGTTTAACGTAAAAAATTGTAGCTTTCTACGCGTCGGTAGGACCAGGTCTCCTAACGGCACGGTCTACCGCCTGACCACTGCAAGAAGTCGACGCCCAGAAGGACTTGGGTGTGTGCGGATCACAGCCTCGCTCAAGCCTTCGCTGCACTGCTCAAAGGTAGCCAAGTCGGCGATGTCCATTCAATACCTCGTCAAACGGGCGTTCTCTTCCTTTGATGCAGGCTGCTTCGCCAAGACCCTTCGAAATTTTGTGCGGCCGCATCTGGAGTTTACTATCCAAGCATGGAGACCCTGGACCGCTAAAGACCTCAGCATTCTCGAAAAAGTTCAACGGAGAGCAACGAGATTTGTAGCTGCAGAGTGGTCACTACCCTACTAAACACGATTAGCACCACAATAACGCCGGACTACAGCCATCTTGATAGCCAACGTTGACAATTTAGTGTTATACGATGCCACTAAAATAGTTAATTAACACCTGTCTCTGTAGTTCATTATTTTTTAAACCACGTCGTACACCGCTGCTCACATTCACCAAGATGTTCGCAGACTAAAAAATAACTATTTTTCCTGTTTCTTAGCTTTGCTCCGACTTTATGCTGTATTTGCTCAACAAACCGGATTCATATGACTTTAAATCCTGTTAACGCATGAAATCTTGTGTCCATCTGTACAGTTTTTGTCATTACCCATGTATTTCTTTCATGTTACTTCCTTTCCCCTTTCTCCATACAATTCAGCTGCGTGCAACCAATGGGGATTTTAAAGGTAAACACCTACTTTCCCTGAAATGCACTGGACTGAACACCTAGAGTGCTGCTGGAACGTGAAAACTTTGTCGAGAAAAGAATGGTAAGGATTAAGTATATTAAGTATATTCGCTAGTCTAATGGCCACTGTTTCGGCTGTGGCTAGCACCCGTTTGCGCACGCCTTAAGAGTAGTGTGCCGGTGCCCGATAGATAACTTTAAAAGCTTCTTTAGCGTCGGTTGGATGGTTCGTATCGATTAGATGTGCGAGAATTGAACTCGAAATCGATCGATGTTCACCACTACCTAGCCAGGCAGGCATGTGTTCGCGTATTCTTTTTCCCAGAAGCCTGGATGTACGGCCAATATATCCCGCTCCACAGGAGCGAACACATGCCTGCCTGGTTAGGTAGAGGTGAACATCGATCGATTTCGAGCTCAATTTTCGCACATCTAATCGATACGAACAATCAAACCGACGCTAAAGAAGCTTTTAAAGTTATCTATCGGGCACCGGCACACTAATCTAAAGGCCTGCGCAAACGGGTGCAAGCCACAGCCGAAACAGTGGCCATTAGACTAGCGAATCCAGCACTCTGTTGTCAGAAGCCGCTGACACAAGCAGTCTGTCTGCCCTGGCCGACACCAGACACTGATCGCACGCCGTCCCGACGCACTGAGAGCAGTCACACGCACTCACAGCGCCTACAATCTAACCGGAACCCCTCCACTTCCCCTCCTCCCACTCCAACTCCTTCCTTCCGTCATGCGGGCCGCGTGGGAACATGGAGGCCGATTAACCCTGCCCCCGAGACGCATTTATACCCTGTCGACAATCAGACTGATCATTTCCCTTGTAAATGCACAGGCCTGATGAGGAATTACCGAGAACATATGTTAGCCAATTGACTTTTTAATCGTAATATGGGAATTTTCGCAAAGAATCAGAAATGGCTGTTCCAATCTCCACTGTCTTTGTCGATAACGCTATTCTGTGGTTTATAACGGTTTGCCTGACTAAAGGTCGGCAAGTGAGTCATGCGATACGCATATTTTGATCTTCAATAGCGTTATCGACGACAAAATTGCCCGGATCGGGCTCAAAGTTTGTGTTAGGGATAGGGTTGGAGTCAAGGTTGGTATTTGGATTTGGCTTATTCCTTGGACTGAGGTTGTCAGGCTTGGATTTTCGGTTGAGGCTAGGGTTTGCGTCAGGGATTTAAGGCCTAGGGTTAAGGTTGCGGTTACGCTCGAGTTTTCCTTAGATACTTAAGGGTGAAAGGTTACGGTTACCCATTACGGCCATGGTAATGGTTGGCTTTGGGGCCATAGTTAACTACCGATTTCCCTTGCCTGAATTTGTTAAAAAACTGTAGGCATTCTTTTGCCGCGCGCATATGCTTAATCCCTACCAAAATAATGCCTGAACTAAAGGAAATTGTGAAATCAACGTACTGCATCAACTTTATTCATGTCGGCCCCGGAGAGAAGGAGGACTTCAGTCGCTTCGGCACTGTTCTGTTCGACAGCAGCAATCAGCGGAGGTTGAAGGCGCTGTTTTTTTTTCAAGTAGAAGCAGAAAAAGTCGGCTTTCAGATCATGAGTTTAGAAATCCCAGCCCTGCACCATAGAGCCATAAGCCTTTTCGGGGAGATGAAACGGGCAAGCAAAATTGGAACCCACCTTGTTCCGCACTTCAATGTCTGCTCCCACCTGAAGTAACTCCATCACAACGCCAACGTGATTAGCCATACTGGCTACGTGCAGCGGTGTATTCCCGGACTGAAACGTAAAATACAGCCTCATAAAACCGAGCGTTTTCGTCGCTATCTGTCGCTCTTAGGAAAAACTGGCTTCTGTTACACAACAGGCTGCACGGTGAAGAAAAAAGTGAGCGGAACTCAACTAGGTGGGTTATCCTATTGATATAAAGAGGAAGGAGAGACATAAGTGGCAAATTAGAAGTCCACTCGATCGCTCGAATCAGAGTCTTATCCATACAGGCAGAGTCTGAACAATGTGCAGGTAAAGGAAGGCCGTTACGTTTACTGGCACTCGGTGAGTTGAGCGCACCCCATAAAAGTTCCTGCCCTCGTCCCCTCTCACCCCGCGGGAATCTCCCCATGCGTTGATGGATTAGACTGGGAAACTACAACGTCAGCCGAATTATTTTCTCGTTTCAGAGATCGAGTGAAATTCTGACCTTTGTTGCCTTACTTTAATTCAGGATCAGTTTTTGCTCTTACGCGATTCTTCTTCTTGATTCTTGCCTTCCCCGAAATGAGGATGCGGACCATTTCAACATCACCTTTTTGAGCAGCCATGATGATGGGGAATGTTGCCTTCTGGTGAAGGAAGGAATATGGAAGGTCATTAGAATTTTCCATCAGCATATGAATGAAATATGATTTCATTTTATACAAATCTGAACAAACGTACTGGCGACTTGATATTGGGTTTGGCTCCATGCGCCAGTAGGATCTCGACGCAGTCGTAATTAAGCTCCCTGACAGCATATTGTAAGGGCGTCATTCCATCTTCGTCCTGTAAAAGTGATACATCAACAAGTTCATTCACTTGTTATGGCGGAGGCTACTATCAACGACAGCGTTACAACTTATGAGTTTGCCATGAGGGTAATATCAATTTCTAGCTGGTGGCCCGGACCCGAATACCTGGACTGTGGTCATAAATTGGAATGTACGCGCAACATTGACGTCACCATCATCAATATCACTAGGCACTTTTGGCATTATCTCATCTTCTTTTTGTAAAAAGCACGACTGCAGACGAGACGTGAGAGTCCATGAAATGTAATCAACCTAGGACGCCTAGGTAACACTGAGTTAGCAAGTATATCAAGGTTGGAAAAGTTTTTATTTACTCACAAATTCATTAATGAGTGCTGCTGAGGCCGGATTTTGGCAAAGAACGGCTACCACTTCTGAGGATCCGGACAGAACAGCCATATGCAGCAGGTTTCTTTGGTGCTAATGTGGGGAAATCGAGAAAGCATTTTAGTTAACTTGATAAGGTGGCCATCATTTTTGAATTATCATCGAAAGCAGCCAACCTACCTGATCTACGTGGTCCTCGATGTGGCCTAATTTTGAGAGAACTGTTGTGGACAAAACGCTGCCGCTACTGGCTGCAATCATCAGGGGCGTCATATCGTTCTAGGCAGGGTTAGAATAATGAGTTAGACAGCAGTTTGCCTACATTGTCGTATTCGCAGAGGTTGGTTATTATGCCCCGGCGTAGCAGAGCCTCCATTGTCTTTATGGCGTCGGCCTTGGCAACAACGTGCAGCAACGAGTATCCGCGCTAAAATTTCACATAAATGTCTACTGATACGTGATTCAGTAAACATTAATTGTTGTAGTAAAAGGAACACGCACTTTGGTTCGCCGCTGTGGTCCTGCACCGGATTCGAGCAGATAGAGCACAACATCCACATGATCCCTGAACGCCGCCCAGAAGAGAGGAGTCATTCCATGCTAAGCAATTGAAAGAAAGGCATAGCAAATGACATTCCATAATACACTTTCAGTACAGACCTGCTGTTTCCTCTGCGTTTATTTTTTATGCACATTTATATTTAAATGAATTCACGTTTTTATCTGGAAAGCACAACTGAGGGACATTCCAAGTCGGTATTGCCTTCCTGAGAGGAAAATGTACTTGCGCTTTCTTCGCCTTTTTCCTGCATAAACTTTACCTGAAATTTTCCTCTTCAAAAGCCCAGGCGCACGCATGCGATGTGTTTGAAGGTTACCTCGCAAACTACCTTTTATAAAAAAAACTGTCTTGGTAGGCATGGCACATGCACCTTTGAACTTTATTCATACAGGATGTCTACTTAGTTGACATAGGTAGACTGACATAAATTAGCAACAATCCAAAGTCCATTGTAGTTAACAGCGCTCCCTTCATTCTCTCTGCCTGGCGTGCAATCGGCCAAATTGGTACATGCTTCCTATGCCTACTTCTTATATAACGTCCCTATACGGCTTTCTAGTCCACAATCGGTTTCCTCCTAGTCATTAAGGTGGTTGGAAAATGTCCGTGGCTCTTTATGCTGTGAAGTGATAATCTAGCTAATGAGTTCAAGCTATGGACCCTTAGCTCGGCTGTCGAGCATGTGTTGCTCTAGGAGAACATTGGCGTTTACTGAGTTTATCTCCGTCCCCTAGATTCCTTCCTACTCCGGCGTCTAGAACAGCGCTGTGAATCTCATTGTTTGTTGGCTTCGTCTCGCCCATCTGCTAGGCTGGATGTCGCAGTAGTCAGTTGGTTTTCTGCCGATAGACAGAAAACTGGTACAATGAAGACCAGCGCGTTCCTCGCCAGCCACCAATCCGGTTGCGGGAAGGCGCGCCCTCTCTACTCTCCCTAAGTCATCGCCAATGTCGCGGACATCTGCCGTTTTTCATTGCCTAACATTACTGGGGAGACCTGTAACGATCCTATTACCACCTTATCTGTCCGTTTCAGCTGTTATCAAATCTGATCGTTCGTGGGTGTATCTGCATTGATACACGCTCAAGGCGGGGCTGATTTCAATTCCTGACAAGGGGAAACATTAAAAAATACAATTAAGAGATAGAGTTGTGAAAATTCCCATTGCAAAATTCAAAAGGCAATTTGGCGAGCACGTCTGCTTTCGACAAATTCTCTTCAGGCATGTACATTTATATGTCTACTGAAGTAATGAATTAAAAGATACGGGCAAGTACATAATTAATTTTTAGTTCGAGTTTGGGGTTGAGCGGGGGGGAAGCGGGAGAGTTAAACAGCACCAATCCAGTCGGCGCCAGAAATGTTCGTAAATACAGTGAGTGATCGATCTCATGAAATTTTGACAAGAATTTTGAAATGCGTTTTCGATTAGGAGGGATTACTTGGGTGGAATTTTAATCTTGATGAGCCCGCAGCACAGTCCCATAGTGCTTGGATTTGGTAGCATGTTGGCTTTTGAATTCAATTTTTTAAATCTCCTGTAGAAATCGTACTTGGTAAAAAAGCGATTACATAAGTAGCATGCATTTTTCACACTTATTTTCGATGATCTTATTGATTCAAATATATTTTTAAAAAAAACATAAAGAAAAATATTCGTCTTTCATTCTTTGGATAGAGAATCACGCCAACTTTATATTTTCTACTCAAAGAAAGCGTATTCTTAGGTTTTTAAAAGTTTCTAATTGTGTGATTTTTTAAGACCTTGCAGTGTCCATTCATACAGCATCGTACCCCTCTGTTTACCACTGCTCCTCATGAAATGCCCAGCACAGTCGGCATCCATTAAAAAGTTTTATGGACTCTGTATGATATCTTTTTAAAGACATGAAAAAATATATGATTTTCCTTACGTAGAGTGCATGCACCCTGTTGACTGAAAGCATTGGGTCCTAATTCAACGGCTGAATTGGCTCTAAATTATTCGAGAATTAGAAAACTTTTTAAAACCTAACAATACATTTTGTTTGAGTGTGGAATGTGAAAACGACATGATTTTCCATCAAACGACTGAAAGAGAGGATATTTTTGTCCACGGTTTCTATAAAATGTATTTGATTTTGCAAGACCATTGAACATCAGTCGGAAAATGCACGCTAATTACGTAATCATTTCTCGCAGAGTACGGTTTCTACAGGAGATTAAAAAGCACTGCTTTCAAAAGCTGACATTTTGCTGAGTCCGAAATGTTATAGGAATATGCCGTAAGATAATCAGTATTACAACCGCGCCTGAGTAGTCCTTATTAATTCAAAACACATTTTAGAATTTCACCCAACATTTCATGAGATCGGTCACTTTCTGTATGTTCAGAAATATGTTCGTTTCTTTTCTCAGCCGGTTTAAAGACCCTCTAATCAAATACAGCATCAGAATCACCTGTCAACCTACTATCTTTAACCTACCTTGTCGACTGCGTCGATGCTGCACTTAGCTTTGACTAGCAGCTGGACAGCCTCTAAGTGACCTTGGCTGGCCGCCATGTGGAGGGCAGTTCGATTTAGATTGGTCCTCACATTGACATTGAAGTTTGGGCGCGCCAGTATGGAGGTGAGTATGTTGCATCTGTTGGTTCTAGCCGCCTCCAAGAATTTTAATTCTGTTGGCGTCACTGAAAAGAGAAGAGAACTCCTCACAGCAAGTGCAATGCTACTGGGTAGGAAAACCCACAATAGAAATCCGGGCAGGATCACGGCCAGTGGACGCACCCAATCGCACTGCCCAAGTAGCACAGTTTATTCCTGCAAAGGCTTCAACACTCCTGCTGACAGGAACGAAAACTATGGAAAACCGGTTCGTTAAGCAGTTCCATTTAGATGTCTGAGATATCATCAGTGGGATAGAAGGGGAACTAGGACTAAGCTTATTATTCCAGCGAAAACAGAAAGCGGTGGTGAATTTGACGCTGAGATCTTCAAGTCCTGTCTCGAAGAGAAAGATAACTTGGACGTCAACAGAAAGGGCACTCGTGAAGAAGGAGACACGATCGCTGGAACTAGAGTTTTATTAGCCTGACGTTTCGGATTCCTCCACAAAGCCATCATCAGAGACAAAAGCAGATACGGGTGGCTCATTCATAAGGGGCTGCAGTATTTATAGGATGCAGTCGCAGAATCCGATGTAACCCCTGTGTTGGTCCAGGGCATCTACCATGTGACCCGTTTGGCGGGCACTACACGCAGCCCCTAAGACACGTGGTCAAGGTTGCCCCCCGCGACGATCCAACTGTCGGTGTAAAGTCGGAGGTGTTGGTCGGTGATATGGCGAGCTGTTGAGAGCATGGCCAGGTCAGAAACCACAGATGTCTCAGACTGTCTTCGTAATTAGTTACTCAATCTCTTTGCAATCTGAACTAAGACATCCGACTGAAACTTAGTCTAAAGATGTTTTAAAGGTGGTCGGTCACTCACATGCGTCTCTGTCCAGCGCAGTAACCATGTCACAGTCCTGATCGGGATCCTTCGCGCCCTGCAAGAAAAGATGGAGTAGGTTACAGGGTATGACATTAGGTCGATGTCCGTTGGATTCATCTGATGTCAGAGAGAATCATTTTCTGCAACCTCTGAGAAGGGATGGGGGGTTTTTGTGAGAGATCGTAAACCAAAGTATGATGACCCTTCAGACCAAAAAACTCTTTTAATTATTCTTTAAGTACACTTTGCAACGAATAAAGTCGAGATAGTTGATGCCGTTTGGTTATAGTGGCTGCCCACCCCTCTCATTCGTAGCCCACAAACGGTATGGAGGTACTGGGCACTCAACCACCCCCATTCAGGCTTAAATATGAAATCTGTTTGGTAATAGATTGTTTGATTCCCCTCCAGATCTGGCGCAACACAGCCACCTTTTATGAGGCCAACCCATTTTTGAGCAAGGATCTGATATCCCGTTGACGGTCACGTGTGTCTCTCGCAGGCAGCAAACAGCAAAAAGCATGTGACCACTAGTCCTCGGGGAAAGCTTACGGAGAAGCAAGATCTAGTAAGTAGTCACGCGTCATATACTCTCACTATTAAACTCGACAAGGTTTTTTTTATCACACGCTTTGGGACGCTCTAACGCAGCAATATACGACTTAAGCCAGCTTGGGGGCAAACAGAAATAGCTAAAACAGGTCATTAAAATGTTGGAAGCAAACCTACTAATTAAAAATCACATGAAAATGCGTTCTTCGTAAAGGTCTGTGAGCAGTACCCAGTTCCCGGTGGAAGGGAACATGTGTGTGTGCCCCTCCCCTCCCCCAAACGGGCTACGTGGTAGATGAACTGGACCAACACGGGGTCAGATCGGATTTTGCCAGGCGTTATCTTGCGCAATAAAACGTGCCACATTTAGGGGGTGCGATGGCAGACCTTGTTGTTGGCAGTCATCGCACAAACTGGGACCACTGCCACTTCCCCCGCTGCTTTGTCGGTCGAAATCCTTGTCAGTAGTTGTGTGGACCAGGGGGCGCGGAGTGGAGCGCCTAGGTGCGGACCTGTCCTAGCCATTCACCTGCGCCCTCCCCCGTTTCCGGTCTTCTTGACTTTGTCTTGACACAGGGCTCAGGCGGGGGAGGAGGAGAAAGTGTAGGTAGATGCTACGCAAGTCCACTGGCACTATAAACCGGCTCAAGTCACCGTCCCTGCTCCCACCACCTACAATGAGGCATAGGTGGACATCGTCGGGATCGACGGTTGAACTATCGTGTGTGCGTGTGTATGTATGTGCGAACAACTGTGTCGCTAGTGGACAGAAATACGTGATGGACTTCGAAGTCAGCATAGCGGTCTATTACTTACCCAGCGTCAGTAAGGGTAGCAGACATGTCCACAGACTAGCGGACACAAAAATATGAAAAAAATCAGTTCAAACTAAACGTCTCTCAGTTTGAAAATTCCGCTTACAACAAATCTGGGTTTTTTGTCTCTGCTATTCAGAAACCGTACTCTGCGCACGCCCGCCTACTGACTCATCGCCATCCAAAAGTACAGAAGAGATAGGAAAAGTGAAGAAGCACGGTAACTGCACCGTCTGGAGTTCAGTCGCATCGACTGAATCCTAAAGTTCAGTCTGGTGCTCCAGTTCTTTTGATTAATTTCAGCCCCAAAAATATCTAATGAGACTTGTTAAGATCTTTTCAAAGTCTGCGGTTTTAAATTAAGTATGCTAACTGGAATTCGACCGTCGATGCCGACGATGTCCAGCGCCTGCTCCAAAGTAGGACGAGAGCAGAGTCGGAGACTTACGTGCGAATTATTTTATAGCGCAACATCTACTACGCTCTCTCCTTCACCCTCCTGGCCCCGGTGTCAGGACAGAGTCTAAAAAACTGGAGGCGACAGAGGACTACAGTGGGTAGGCTAACTCGTGAAATGTCAACCGAGATTCCAAAATTCGTTTTCGTTTCGAAAGGATTAATTAAGCAGGGTTTAAAAATTAGTCAGCCTGCAACATAATTCTATAGTATTTCAATTACATCAGGAGGCCGGCTTTCGAATGAACTTCTTGTCGGCTGCATGCACAAAACTACGCTCTGTAAAAATGACTACTTATATAGCATGGATTTTTGTCATTTATTTTCAATGCCCATAAAAGTCCGATTATATTCCATAAAAAACATGCATAAAATTATTCATTCTTTTGCGCATTCGGTAGTAAATAACGTCTCCTTCTAATTTTTTACTCGAAAGATGGGTATAATTCGGTTTTAAAAAGGTTTTTAATTGTCGGACTTTTAAAAACCTCGAAACGGCAGTTCACAAATCGTCATGCCTCTGCATTTAGCAACCTGGCTTGTAAAGTTAAGTATATGGATCAAATCCGCAGCTTAATTTTATGAACCCTATATGGTCCCCCTTTATTACCGTAGAGAAATGTGCGGTTTTCCGTACGCGGAAAAGATATGGCTTGTAGTTTGGACACCCTGAACCTAAGTGTAACAGTACAGCGGATTCAAAATTATTAGGGAATTAAAAAAATGTTTTAAAGCAGAATTCTACCCTTTCTTCGAGTATAAGATTGGAAGAAAACGTAATTATCTACCGAATAAGCAAAAGAATGAATATTTTTTATGCATGATCTCCATGATTCCATGAGAAAAATGCACGCTATATCGGTTGTCATTTTTTACAGGGTGCGACTTTTGCATGCAGCCGGAAGGAATTTCATTCGAAAGCAGGTATCCTGCTGTAACTGACGTATTATAAAATTATATTGCGGGCTGACTAGTTTTACAACCCTACTCAATTAATCTTTTCGAAACGAAAACGCATTTTTGAATTTCAGCTGACATTTCATGAGTAACCCACCTACTGACACGACGAAAAGTCGCATCTAGGCGTACCATCACAACCCCTGTACGGCGTGAACCGGCAACTGGGTCTGCTGCTACACCCCAGTGTTGACATTTTTTAACAGGAGTAATGACGGGCAGACTACTGCCACTGGTAGCAAAGAGCCGATTTTCGTAGTGGTAGTAGTAGTGGTAATGGCAAAAGTGAAGAAGATGGGCCGTTTACTTTTCTGAGGTTTCGAACTCTTGCAGGAATACATTGTAGGAAATAAGAGCGACAAAAAGATGAGCAACAGTCAGTGATGCAGGCCTACGGGTGATTGCGCAGGGCTCAGTATGCCGGCGCCGGATCGATACATCGATCGACTGAGTTTTCGTCTGTGATCCAGGTCTCAATTACTTCCGGTGTAAATGAATATTTTGTCCGTGACATTTCATAATCCGGAACACTTAGTGTTGATTGGCCGAACCCGCTATAACTGCCACTTCTCTTTTTGCTACTTTTATCTTTGACCGTGAATTCCTGCAAGAGTTTGAAAACTCAAATAACTCAACAAATAGTTCCGGTGCTCAGTCATTCTTCCGCTTTACTACCCATGCATACATCTGGTACTCAAACATCCGTTCCAGTAGTAGTAGTAGTAGTTGCAGTAGTTGTAGTGGTGGTGGACGCAGTAGTAGTATTAGAGGCAGTGGTGGCATTAGTAGTAGAAGTAATGGTAGAAGTAGTAGTAGTAGTAGTGGTGGTGGTGGTAGTAGTAGTAGTAGTAGTAGTAGTATTAGAAACAGTGGTGGCAGTAATTGTAGCAGTAATAGTAATAGTAGTAGTAGTAATGGCAATAGTGATAGTAGCCTCACCCGTCAGACACATATTCTGACTGATCATCATCAGAGTACCGATAACATTGGGTGGAAAATCTCGCGAACCGTTATCAACGAAGCCCACAGAGAAGGTAAGGACTACTGTGCATGTCGTTAGCGTTATTTTTAACCTTATAGGGTAGGCAAAATGCCCTCCTCTCAACCGCTGGTGTGGCTCCGAGCCACTCAGTTTAAATAGAATGTTACTCCACGATTAAGGGGGGTGAGCGTCCTTTTCATCCCAGCAACTTCCTGCCCAACAAATTTTGCACACTAAGACCGCACCTTGGCAGATTCTCTCGTGTGAGCTGACATCGAGCTCTGCGAGAAAAGTTCACACCAACCGACTTGAAAACACTTTTTCTATTCGCGCTGAGAAGCAGGCAATGCAGGACGTAAAAAATCGCTTTCGTTTCAAGAACTGAGGAGTGCTTTGGACCTTAGTAATTGCGGTTTTTAACTTGGCACAGTCTCGTCACCTGAAGCGTAATAAAAGCCGTTATAGACTGTCGTTTGTTTTCCCGCAATGGTAACCACAAGTGTCCACGACACATCGCCTCCTGAATTTCCATCAGGGCGCTCTATGAAGACGTCGGATAAACTCCTATTTGGGGTAAATTTCGAGTGTTTGTAAACGGGAACATCAGAATGACCTCCAGTGAGGCGTTAGTGTTTATTCCCAGAAAGGAGTGGTCAACGTGTAGAGACTAAACGGGTTCATCCCCCGGCGGATACGTGCAATGCCCAAAGGCTACTTGCGCCTGTCAAATGAGAAGGAACAAGCCAGTCGCGAAGTGGCGATCTAAGAGGAAATATCAATCAAAGTTGAGTGTGTTGCAGTAAGAGCAAAGAACCATTCACTATTCTCGATGTTTGCCTATTATGCTCAATTTTTAAAACCCTTTGGTTCGGTAGTTTTCCCATTTAAAACTGTTTCGAGACCTCAGTTAGGGGTCCCTCTTGAGGGTCCTTAAGCGAATCGGACAGTAGTCCGTACTGTTGCGCCCAAGTGTAGCAAAAATGCACTCCTTAGGCTTAAATAATATACGCAAATATGATATGATACGACTGATGTCTACAAGCTGTTTACACCAGTCAAATGGTAAGGAGAAATTAGTCCTAAAATAGTAGTCTGGGCAGAAATGTTGATCAAATTTCGCTGTGGGCTTAAAGCCCCTGCAAGCAAGTCGAAACGAAACGCTTTATATCACTACAGAATAACATTACCGATCGCCTTTCAGGTCTCATTCACCCAGTTGTGCCCTAGGGCACTCTCATGAGTCCCGCTAGCAGCCGCACACCGGCAATTGATACTGGTAGAATAACACTACCGACGAAGACAATGGCCATTTCTGCTTGTTAACCGTCAGCAATCAGCCACAGCCAACTGATGGAACGTACGCAATCCCCGAGGACGTTAGTATTCTGGCAGACAGGTCGTGACTTTAAGCCCTGGAGTCTGAGTATGGTTGAATGATGACGGCTAATAGGTCGGAAATGGCCGTTCCAATCCCCCTTTTGTCGTTGCTGTTCCGCTTATATCACATGTCACTGCGCGGCTACTGGCCGGGGACTCGGCAGAATGTTCCAAGGCACAACGGGACGAGTGAGCTCCGTAACACGATTGGTACGCGACCCTCCATGATTATCAGCAAAAGTGTTTGTAGTGAGTACAAAGTGACAATATATGAGGTGTTCCAATGAGACATCTCCAATGGGGGCACATATTACTTAAGCTATGTGTTCCGTCTGGAGAATGGTGATTGCGGATCTTAATCCTCAGAGAGCAATGACCTTTCTGATTAGGTCCTATTTCCAGAAAAGTTTGTTACATAGACCTATCAGGGAGCATTAATATACTAACAACATCAATGGCCTCCGATGATTGATGGTTTGAGTGGCCATCAAATTTTGAGTGCGCTAAAGATGGGGTTCATCAGTGATATAAATCTGAATTTGTCGGTATACGCCTAAGCTAGATAAACATCGTAATGTTCTCATTAATTCTCAAAAGAATCTTAGTTTCAGTAAGGCTTACTGCAAAAAGCCTACTTTTGGATGATGGCCAGCATATACTCATGTGCTCTCTGTGATTAATTTTGGCCTTATCAAACGAAACTGCATCAAGTCAAAAAAATCGTCTTGGAGAGGAAAAATGATGTATTCGAGCGCTGATCCGAATCTGTAAGCCAATAAACTCCCTGTTCCAGCGATTGCATCTTCTTCTTTGTCCTCTTTTTCTGAGCTGCTTCCTGATACTCAGCTGTTTGCTTCTATTGGCAAAAAATGAACTACAGAACACCACTGACCAGGCCTTCGTGTAGAGTAAATGATAACTTTCACGGATGATAAACTTACACACCTAATGTAGGCAAAAAGACAATTCACGAACTACTAAAGCCGTGTATCTGTTATCAGCTTTCTAGGTTTGTTCCTGCGGATGCACCCTACTTTATCATAATTCGTAATATAGAGGTCTAAGTGGCTCACATGCAATACAATGTCTCTTTCGTATTTTTGATTTTTTCTAAATGTTTTCACATTTCTTCGTAGTCAAACCATAATTGGATGAGTTTTCTCTGTCTACATTTTTCATGAACGTTTATCCATCTACAATACTAAGGGCCCTTCTGAGCGCTACGCGGGTTTTCTTGCGAATTCCGCAGAAGTTCATGATTTTTTCACACATCGCGGCTACGTTGAGGCGATGCCTAGATACTCGGCTGACGATTAACGCTCTGCACACTCGCTCTGATTTCGATTTGGTCACCGTTGGGTTTGTATGTGAATGGTGACCTCAAAGCAGAAAACTTCAGCATGTACAAGTGTCATATGCTCATTGATAAACCGTCAGATCGAGCTCTCCATGGAATATCCGTCTCTAGGCTACCACAGTTCAGGCTGTTAACTTCACTTGGGTCCAAACATGACCTGCTCCTTGGTCATTTAAGCTCGCCACTGGGGCACTTCAGTTGCCCTTCTAAAGATACCCAGGCAACTTTAACACCAACTGGATGAAGGATATTTTATCGGGGGAGGCCGACCCGGAAATAAAGGTACCTATAATTCTACCGTCAACCGACTAAAAGGAGAATCGTCTCTTTAATTAAAATACATAAAAAATAACGCAAAATCCCCTTTTGCCAAATGTGCATAGCTACTTCTTTTTGTCAGTTTCAAGGAAGATCATTATGCAGGACTTCTGCCCATAAAGCGCAGATATCTTCATAAATTATACCAGTCAGATATTCCCATTAAACTCTAGAAGTGGCATTCTGATAAGCGTGGGAGCAGTCATAATTTCAGTTTAAAAAAGAGTCACTATAAGTGTAGCATCTCATGTGGAGTAAGCTGGTGCATTCAGTACTCAAGTGACCATACAATACATGATCTAGCTCATGGGATTTGACGACAGAATCTGGCATGAGAGTCTTAAACGTCGAGCATTTTGCTCATTTGCTCAGCCCCCTCCCGTATTTGCCTTTTCCTTGTGTAGAAAATGTGCCTACACAATTTTATCAGACAAACTTTTCATAAATTGAGGCGAAAATTGACGATCAGACATATTCGGGCACGTTCCTATGCTAATACCTGCCATAAACTTCGGCTGCTTATCTGAACGTGTTTTTCTTTGTGAGGAGTGAAATTTACTCTCGAGAGTTTTACCAAACAGAGCTTGCTGCATGTGAAACGCAATCGTTTGTCCCTGACAATCGGTTTGCTCACACACGGGTTATTTTTAGAGATTTAAGCGTTTTATCGATTTTTAACGATCATATTAAATGATCTGGGCGATCTGGTGACCTAAAAGGCAGTAATAACACACACAGGCAGCCGTTTGTTCGTATGAGCCGAAAGTGCCTTGCCATTTGGAAAATTTTAGGACATGATATCAAAGTGACCATCATCGAATAGGCATTCTCAATTTTTTAAACATTTGGAACACCACTTCTCGCCCGATCTCATTTCTACATACAAGTAATTTTGAGATGGGACGAGTAAAACATTAACAGGTCCAGAAAAATAGCTGTGTTTATACGGCCGATCTGCCGTGCATTTGTAATCGTAGGAAGTATTCTATAGTGATTAATAACAGTGAAAATGACTGCAATATGAACAGAATCGCATGTTCTTCCGTTTGCGGTAGAAAAGGTATCAGTATTTTCAGGCAACATGATAGAAACGGTCAGAAGTGTTGCATATTTTTCTTGGCTTCACCATGAAAAAACGCGAATTTCACAGACATCCGTCAACTTAATGCAGTATTAAAGCACTCCTTAAAACGGCAAATTATTAGAGGAGATTTTTTAATTGTTAAAAAGCATATGTGTTACTGAGTTTTGCTGTGGAAATTTATTTTTTAACAATGATATTTCATGTTTGGATGGTTTTTCAAATGACCGGCTGGCTTACTTCGGGAGCATTTGTGTCGAGCGAAAGAGTTAAGCATCTAAGAACTTTGTAATATCAGATAACAAGGTCCTCCATATTGTTACCAATAAAAAGGGGACTTTATTTGTACATTTCGATGATGATAGTAAGCGAATCCAATGCCTCTTTGAAGGCATTGTCAAAATGGTATTTCGTTGTCCTATTTTACTCAGATGACCACCCCCGGACAATATCCACCGCTAGCTCTTCTTATTTCATTCTCTGGTACCTAGAAATAACTATCGCCAGTCATTTTCGTTTGACACAATTGCTCCCCGGACTAATTCGACCGGGCCATAAATCATGCTCTTGCCTTTAAATGCCACCCAAGCGACCATATACATGAAAAAACGCCCAAACACTAGCTACCTCGGTAAACGCCCTCAAGAAGTAACTTGTTTGAAGGTCCTTACAAATACATAGTACGAAAGCTGTCTTTATGGGCAATCAATTTTAAGCATCGAAAATCATTCGCAAATTCCGATATCTTTCATCTGTTAAGTCATGTACTGTATGCGCCTTTTTGTTATTACACAAAAAATCTTGACAAGCTTTCAGACCCGAGGACGCAGAGAAAGATAAGTTTTCAAGCAAACACTAAACTCACTTATTGTGTGTTGGAAAGTAAGGGATATTCCAACCAAAATACTTTAGCATGATCGAGCACTCAAGTAAGAGAAGGCAAGAGGGCAGTCAACTTACCGTCATCGTAAAGAGAAGAGAGAGAGAGCGAGAGAGAGTAATGTTCAAGAGCTCTAGTGAATCTCCAAATTTAAACGTTCGTTTGT
>CACRXP010000317.1:217089-246493 GCA_902702965.1 Spirometra erinaceieuropaei | reverse complement strand
GAAGTACGACTGAAAGCACAGCCGCGGGCTATTTTTACGGCGCACTGCGTTGGTAGAATGTTTTAAGGCTCACATTCACGACAACATAAGCTAATGCCTCGCGAAGTCACGTATCACTGCGCGATTGCAGTCGAGTTTGTGATGATGATGAGGAGGAGGAGGAAAAGGATGATGACGACGGGGATTGCGACATGTTGACAACCGACGGATCCTTGGTAAAAAGTTTTCCAGTTGGCTATTTTTTATTGATTTTTGACCATTTCCTGCTGACGTCTTTTCCCACCACATTTGTCAAGAGACAAATTTATTTCAAATAGGATCCTTATTCTGTCGTCTGACCCGGATTTATTTCATCAAAAAATGTTTGTCCTTTGCCAGCGGCGGGTGGCATCACCGTTCCGCGAAAGGAACAACGATGGCTATTTTGGCAATAGGGAAAATTCTTGCAGCACCAGCTTTACTGTCTTTGTTCACCCACCATTGTAAAATAACAAAATGGAGTCAGCGCTTTCCCTCTACGCGTGCCACGCACACGCGCTGGTTTTCAACTCAACAAGTACCCAAGCCTCCGTGGGGAGGTCTCATGCCTCGGTTAAGATTAATGTAAGGAGGAAGCCGTTGTGGTTTATACTTTATGTCGGATGTAATTCTGTAGTCCCACCCGAATTAAATAAGCCCCAGTCACCTCTAATGCGGGACCAGTGGTAATGGGGGATTTTAAGGTGTGTTCGGTGAGCGCCCAGGCGATGAGGTCAAGTAGTTGTTTGCAAAAAATATATTGGGAGTGCACGGTTGTATACTCAACGGTTAAGAAATGGTTGCGCTAACCGCTAACTCTAACCCTAACCCCCAACTATAACCCCTAACCCTAGACCCTATCCTCTAACTCTAACCCCATCCCTAACCCCAGACCCTAGTCCCTAACCATAACCCTTAATCCTACTACCTAGCCTTAACAGTATTGTGTTCATTAGGTGGGGTGAGTAAACCACATCTTACCATATTTTATTGCAAATGAGACCTGGTTTGGGAAGTCAGCTAGAACTCTTCCAAACCACAACATGCTGCGCATATGACCGTAGGAAATCTCAGTTATCTGACTTTAACCAGAAAAGTGGGCGCTGTTTCTCGGCCGGGACTGCCATATCCTGTTATATCTGTTCGACTGCTCCATTTTCTGCGTGTTGTTGGCAGATTTTCGATTTCACGTTCGGACAATGTTTGATAGAAGATAATTCGGTAAGATGTGGTTGTTTAGCCCCACCTGATGGACACAGTACTGTTGGGGTTGGGGTCGGGTTTAGAGGCTACAGTTAGGGTTAGAGCTAGGAATTGTAGGATTAGGGCAACTATTTCTCAACCAACCAATGTGCAACCGCGCATTCCCAACAGGACTTCGTTTGCATACAACTGTTTGACCTCGTCGCCTGTCCGTTCTCCGGCCCAACTTGTAAAAACTCCATTGCCACCGGTCCCGTATTGCAGGTGGCTGAAGTTTTTTTTTAAATTCACGTGGGGCTACATAATCAAATCTGACCGATGATTTTTAAAATTTCTGATGCACTGAATAAGTAACTATTTAATTAGATTTAAGGATCATGCGGACATTACATCTACATATAACTTACTGAGTCGTCTACTTCTCATGAGTGGATAATCTTGCGTAACTGTCGATAGAAGCAGGGAGACAAGTTTCTTGAGGCAGTCCAGAAGAAGAGGATGTGATATCTGAAATAAGAGCTTTATTGACATGGAGTTGTGGGTTCTCACTCAAGCTTATTATCAGAAACCGTCGGAGATAAGGAATGTTGGAGGCGTTAGAAGTGCAGTAATTGTAGAACGCAACTGCCATTCAACCGCATGTCTAATGCTATTAGCAGCACACCCGTTTATTGCTGTGATTATTGCTTGGCTCACTGATCAGGGGCGTTAAACTTCTAACCAACAATTCGCAAGATCGGACCCCAGTTACTCCACGCAGTAGTGTCGGGTATGACTGGCTGACGACGGCTAGTGAGCCAGAAGTGGTCATTCCAATCTTCCTTGTCTTTGTCGGTAATGCTATTCTGTCTATGACTGCTTGTTAGTAAATTACCTAGATGTAATCACCACTGTTGAATTTTGGCGTGACAATTACGTAGCAGTCTGGTTTGCCGTCACCGTAACTGTTGATCGTCCGTCCCTGCCCCATGACTTATTACATTTTAAAGACAAATTCTCAGCACAGAATATGGGGACGGGATGCCAGCGGATTTACTGATCAACGAATACCGGAGAACTTGACACAGACAGATCACGGCTTGCCACCTCTTGCGAGAATTCGGACCTCGTCAATGTCGTAGATGTGGCCAGCTTTCGTCGAATGTGACTTAACTTGAGAGTTGGTGTCATTCCCCCTCAGGTCTGCCGCTGCTGCCGCGTGTTCAGCTATCCGCGTCTGGATCAGCCCCGGATTTCCCCGATCGAGGCGCTCTACTTCTAAACTGCACCAGGTCTGGTAAAAGACCAAAGACAATTCTTGTCATGGCAGCGGGTTTTTCGGTTTCGTGACTTGGCACCTAATGGTTGCCTCCGATCAGTGCGCAATTGCAACTCTAAGTGGTGCAAGCAGACGGCGAGATGTTCTTCGCGTATGGTAGCGCTCGCCAAAATTTGAGGCCGGCTGGGTCCTGTCTCTCATCGCGTTTCCACATGCACCGGTCGACGAAGTTGCGCAGGCAACTTCTCGCTCTGAGGACCAGTCGGAGATATTGTAATTCAACAACCATGTCTTCCAATTTTCTGCAGTGCGTCTCGACACGCCATTATAACTTCCTTATGCGGTTGCATTTCTGGTCAATTGGATGGTTGTTGTTGAAGCTCAGTACTTGTGTCGTATTGGGGGCTTACCTGAACTCTTCAGATTGTGGGCCATCAAAATCCTTGCTACAGACGAGGACCTCAAGAAAGACCAGTCGGTTGTTTTCCTATCCTACCTCCTCCTCCTCCTTCTCCTCCTCCCCCTTCTCCTGCTCCTCCCCAGCAGTAATTTTATGACCAGAGGGACGACGTTGGGGTGTTCCTTGAAGGTCAGCATCTGATCGCGTCCGACAACAACGTCCCAGACCCAGAATTCCGGTTTGTGGTGTTGGAAAACTAGACAACTTAACTTCTACAGAACCGTTTTGACTGCGAGTCTGTGTGCATGGCAGGTCGCAGGACTGGGTGTATTGAATTTGCCCTCGTAAAAAGTGTTAGCTTATGGAGCAGACATGGAATACATGTTCAAGGTATTATGACATCATCGAATTCACGGGAATGCAGACATAGTCCATTGGCAAAACCACTCAAAATACCTCAATCTCACAGCGCTTATTTTCTTTATAAGTTTTCAATGATCGGACAAATTTAATCGTCTCTCACAGAAGGGAGATTATTTTACTTCGAAAGTTAGTGCTTCAGCAAGTCACGACCTCTTTAGAATGCATCATTTGTGGAAGGGGAACGTATCTATGTTAACGAACGGCTATTTTTCGAACGTTGAGAAAATAGCAGGGAAATTTTCTTGCCCTCCCGTTCTTATTTAGTCTAGTTTGCCATCAGAATTTGTCGCGCTAGGCGCAAGTATTCAGATATTTTGAAAGCGACAGGAGTAACATTTGCATGGATAAGAAAAAAGATGGAAAAACAGCTTCGAGGTAGATAAAACTCAAAAATCAGAAAATATACACAAAAACACGAGTTTTCATGAAAGTTTGCTTTCTTAACCGAAATAGGGAGAACGATATGGACTCGGTTGTCGAAAAACTGTAATGTGCGGACGTCTTTTGGCAAAATATCTTAGTTGAGCGGTTTTCAAAGGGGCAGTTTATGAGAGGACGTTTCTAATCGATTTAGAGCATATTCCTTGCTGGCTTTTATTATGTACGCTTATTTTCCTCAGCGAGAAGGTTTCATGTTTGGCTGAGTCTGCAGATATGACACAAACGGCCATTTGTATTAGAAAGAGCGTCCAAGCACTCACTAACTCGCTAAATTATTTCAAGAAATATATCATTTTGGGGATTTAAATAAAGACATGGCCCAGGATCTACCTTTATGTTCACTCGATTGAAGACACTGAAAATCGTGAAATATTCAGCGAAGTGTCGTGTAATATCTGAAGTTCAACGTCCTCCAAACAAAAGAAAGAACAAAGAAGCTTAGCGAAAGGAAAGCTCCCATAATATGAGCAGAATAGTGTGTTTACGGTTGAACGTGACAATTATTTTCATAACTATTAGCAACTGACTAGTCTGTCAACACGTGGCCTTGTGAAAGCTTTTATTCCTCTGACGTCCCCATTGGCGAAATCAGTTGGATTTCTGTTCGCCCTGATCAAGCGCATCTCGAGCAATGCAAAAATGGGGAACCGCAGGTTATTCTTGCAAAACGGCTTTGGTGTTCAAACTCAAACTGTAAGCTGTTGGTTAACCGCCACAACTGACACAAAAACAAAAACCCAGGGAATGGACAAATGCAGATTTCACTAGAGGACACTTTTCAGACGTTTCCCTATTGACGCTGTTTTGTTTACTTTGTTTTTCCCCTGGAGAGTTGGCCCAGTTACAACGTTTTTGACATTTTGAGAGTTTTCGTCCTTTTTAAAACAGCTGTTATATCTAAATAATATAATAATAATAATTTACTAATAAATAATTTAATAATTCTTCTATGTTTGCAGCTCACTTTAAGTTGCTCTTTATTAATTCAGGATTTCTGTCAATATGAATGTACCGGTTTGCAGATAATAAGTGGCGTTCATAAATTTGAAAATATTTCATGAACTGAAATATTTAATGTGCTTTGTCACAGACCTATATCTCTGAATCGTTCGCCCACTGTGATAGCTTTGTGTTAGCCTGCTGTGGGTGAGAAAAGTAAATTCACAAATGCAAAGGACAAGTGAACTTCGTAAATCACCGTAAATGCGTTTTTCATGTCTTGAAGACTTGACGTCTGAGCCGCGGTGCAGGTTGAACCTGTGCTGATCTAACCATCGACTTGTGTTCAGTCGGTTGAGATAAAAAGTTTACTCACATTCGCCAGCGATCAGCGTTGACCCAGCTTTGCCTGATTGCAGGACAGATCACGAGGAAGCCCTATTTTGCTATGAAGGCTCAACCCAGATCTAGTGGCGGTGATCACAGACCAAGTGAAAACCTCAGTTCGAAGATAGTCACCAGCTGAAAGGAACAACCACACATAGCGGTCTATTTTTTTTATCGACCCTTTGTCGCCACGTGACTGTCTTGGTGGACTTTGGACTGAGGCAATTGTAAACGTTAGTACTTCAATCACACAATTGGGCCGGATCAGTGAAGGTCTCATAACAGCATTATTTTGGCACAACTTTTTAAATAAAACTGGAGCGATAGAGGACCCCTCTTTCTAACGTAACATTATATTGATACTCGGCTTTAAATGAACGCCTGACAACTAACATTTCTTCGGTATGCTGTGACAATGCACCAGAACACTTTTCTCCAACCCCACACGAAAATTTTACATTATATAAATGGACAAATATGATTTGTTGACCTTCATACACAGCAAAAATTGATATCTGACCTCCGTGACACTAATTTTAGGCCAGGAGCCAGTCCCCAAGACTGATTAGGAATTTAATTGATCCAACAGAGTTGTGCCAGCACAGAGCAAAAACTAAATCATTAAGTCAAAGTGGTTTCAGAGCGAATACCGCTGTATAAGCACGCGTACCTAAAAGGTTGTGCATTCAGACGCCGTTCTGTTCAGCTGACAGTAATGAATTAGTTCAAAAGTTTTAAACACGTATCCCATCCTAGACCGCTAAGATATAATATCAAATGAAGAAACGTGTAAAACCTTCTAAATAATGCATACTGGACCGAAGTACATGAATTTACTAAAAAGAAAGATTTAAAGTCCCTTCGCTCTAGCACTTTTCGCCTGCATGGCGAGAATGGCTTGTTTTAATAAATGAAATTAGTAAATGTGCGAAGGCCCCATGAGCCGTGTGGGTCAAATGGGTCTTTTGTAGACAGAATTTTTATTATAGTTTTGGACAGCTTATTTTTGCAGAATTCATAATCCGAAGATGTTGTATAATAAAGAGCTCAATAATTCATTTGTTTCTTTTAAAATGTCTGAATGTTAATATGTCCTGTTAGCTTTGAGACCCCACTTTATGTTTTATTGTCTGAAACTGCGCCTACCTTCATATTTCAGTAATCATCATATGCTGTTAAACTGAGAAACTCTCCAAAAATTTATTAGTTGCATGTAAAACAGCGCATTAGAGTGGCTGTTCTAAAGAAATGTACCGGAGACTACGATCCACTGTAAAACCAGCAGTTGATGACATTGCTTACTTCGAGGTAATGTTCCCAGCCTACCGCTATTTTAACCTCCATTTCGAGAATCTTTTAAACTGTTAATATCTTTTGGAGAAACAATCAAGTACTTATTTGGTCCTTATTTAATTGACGCTAGATTATGTTTCTAGTCCATCCGTATTTCAGCACTCGCCTGGATAATCTTATGTTATACCAACATTTTTTAGAAGATGCTGTCAATTTGTATAGTTGGGACAGTAGAGAGAGTGAGGAATGAACAATTTTGCATTGTGCCAAGCGGTTGCGCCCCTAAACATAACCCCTGATTTATCCCACCATCAAACAGTGCCAGCAACGAAAATACTGTTTTTTTCAGCCATGTGAGCTGCCGAAAAACACCAGCATTTGCACGCAATCTGCCAGATGAAATGTTAAGTTCAGGCCAACTGGTCGCCAAGGCCGAAGTTCCAAAATGTCCCCTCGGTTAGACGGTAGTTCTCTACGTACAGGGGATATTAAATTGGGTACCATTTGATTTGATGTACGTCTCAGCAAAGACCGCGACACTCTACCAATTATTTGGTCGGATCCCATTTCGTAGCCCTACCTGCAGTAGACAAGCCCCAGTCTAAACATAACCCCTAGCCCGTAACCTTAATTCCTAACCTCAACCCCTAACTCTGACGCCTAGGTTCAACTCCTAAGCCTAAACCCTAACCCTAACACCTACGGTACTTATTAGAATACGCAGTACTTCTTTAAAAAAAACGATAAACCCTGCTTGGTAAATATCTCACCGCCAGATCGGAAGGTCAGTCTGAATGTTTTCACACTCACGTTATTAAATTTAGTCCGTTAAGGAGGACAGCGTGTTTTCACATGCCTTGGCAAGGTGCGCCATGAAAACGGCTTACGCTAAATGACCTCGATACTCATTTAAACACTGAGGGCTCAGTTTCAAACCCAAAAGACATGCAGAATTAATTAGGGGCGAACAAATTTCCATTGAATAAATATTACCATCCATGGTTTTCGCTTAGTTTCGTCGTCTAAGGCTAGAAGAGTACTGACTCCTTGACTCTAGTAAATCAATAGAAACCATAGATATCATTCCATACACAGACCTGAAGTTCGCACAACCCGTGCGATTATCCCTCTCTAAGTAATAGAAACACCCTAGTGCTGAGAATGGTGGTCCGTGGTGACTGCAAGACACGCATCGTCGAGGAAATATTAAGACCAGTTTTTTATCTGATCAGTGCAATCGGGGCTAGAAAAAATAGCAGTGTATGTGTAGAGCGAATATGTTGCTCTGAGCACACTAATTTTGCAGACACTTGCTGTTGTGCCAAGGCGTCTGTTCGCTGCAAAACATCTCGTTGTACAACATTAGCCAAGGAACGAAAGTCTGACTTTAAAGGCATCTTAAAGCTGGTTCCTGCCTCATTTCAGTTCAGACGTTGATCCGAAATTCATTTACAGCATTTACGAACTACGCGCCTAGCAATTTCCGCAGCCTTCTCCGAGAAGGACATAAACCTGCAGGGCAAACCGCACAGAAATAAGCTCGGCCAATTCCACCGGCGGAATGCGGAAGCACAGACTGAACATCCGAGTCCATGGTTGTTGTCAGGGCAACAATACGTCTGACACTAACTGCCACCCCTATCCACTGATGGCCCAAACTAAGGACTAGGACGAAGGTTCGGTCAGCTCCATGTCCACAGTTTCGCGGGTGCAGCAAGTTGGAAACGAGTGATAATCCATGTGGGGAACGTGATCGGAAATCTGGAAAAAATGCGTCATTTGCTCTTTCTACTAGGAAAGCCCTGACCAAAAAACAGAACTGCCCAATTAGCACTACTAGGGGACCAGGAATAATCGAAGGCAGGACACTTACATAGATGTCTTCTGATGGCAAAGAATCACCCTGCGTCTTTCCGCGTGCGTTCGTTGCATGAATGGTGTCCGTCTTTGTGTCGGTCTCCACAGCAACGTTTTTCTCCTCCTTACTCTGCTTCTTACCCTGCCGCTTCAACGACATTGCTCGAGACGAAGAGAGGGAAGCTGTGACTGCTGGATGACTGAGTATGATCTTTGCAAAACAGTGCACTTTATAGCAAAAAATTGTTTCTCGCCTGCCCTGGCAGCGGTCTCTGCTTTTGGTGTCACGTGGGCCTCAAAATCAAAACAACCGGAATGCTATTGGCCCAGCCCCAACCAATCAGTGGTCGGCTCTCTGCTTCGCTCGCGTGTGTTGTTAGCGCTACACTTGCCCACGCCTCACGTCGCCACACCGCGCCGAAGGCGGGTAGCGATGCGCGAACATGAGTCACGACGGCAGTCAAAGTCAAGTGCACATTCCTTTTGTTGTTTTGGTGAGTTGCGTAACACTAGGAAATAGGGCCCTGGTTGAAGTTCTGGTGTGTTGTCGAGTGATAATGGATTCCTTTGGACCCTAATAACTATCAACTTTTGGTTTTCTTCTATTAGGACTGTTAAATTGAGAAGATGGAGGCTCTACGCCAGGTATAAACTTGTCGCGACATGTGTTCCACACTGACTGGAGTATTAACTTATGCGTGAAAGTGACAAAACTTTCACTGACTGACAATGAATATCTAGTAAACCATAAGGCTAAGAAATAGATAATTTAAAATAACCCACAGACCATATGTTTCCTGGTCATAAATGTCTACTTAGGTGATTTGTGACCCCGCAAGTTATTGTAAAGTCAAACTTCCTACGGGTTGAGCACGAGCGTCGACTTTATTTTGTTCTTCTTGTGGGTAAGTACGTCTTCACGACTTTTTTCATTTGACGAGAATATATCAACTTCATGCTTAAGCTGTAAAATCCCGCAGTTGTGCTTGTCCTTTCAATTTCAAGATTGGGTGCCATGCCTTTTCTTCAAAAATACTTCCTGGATCTATGCATGTGCATGTCAGGATGGGACCTTCTGATGATAAAGATGGTGAGGTGTATCGTGCAACTTGCAAGCGACATGTCGATCATTTTTCATCTTGCCGCTCATCAGGCGATCCTCTACGGGATTTGCCATAGGTTCTGCCAAACTTTTTCAACTCTTGTGCGGCTGTAACTGCAGCACGCTGTACAGACATGGGAACTTTGGGTCGGCACGCAGTGCACCGTCTCTGAAAAGGTCTAGTGGTGGGCGACATAAATGGTCTAAGGTCTGCGGCCACTGACCTATGTGAATTGACAGCCCACATTCAACCTATTTCCTTTTCCTACAGGCAACAGCTACCTTTCTGCACTACGCATGGTCTGGACTGTTGCCTTGTCCCCAATGATATTTTCATTCAGGATAACACAGCTACAGTGCGTGACCGATCTCATGAAATATTGGCCGAGATTCTGAAATGCGTTTTTGACTAGGTAGAATTACTTTGGCGGGGTTGTAATATTGATTGAAGTGCAGAATAATCCTATATTATATAGAGTACTCGCCAAGATGTCGGCTTTTAAATGCGCTTCACTTTGACCTCCTGCGGAAACCACACTAGTTAAAGAATGACTACCTAATAAGCATGCATTTTCATACTGGTTTTCGATGGTCTTGTAAATTCAAATATATTTCATAGAAAAAATGCACCAAAATTATACTTTCCATTATTCTTATGGTGGAAAATTACCCAGTCTTTTCATTTTGTACCCTAAGAAAAGTTATCTTTCGGGTATAAAAAAATTTCCAATTGTGCGATTCTTAAGATCGTGCGGTGTCCATACATACAGCATCGAACGTGTCCGTTTAGCAATGCTCCCCATGAAATGTACAACACGGTCCGCACACATTGAGAAATTTTATGAACTCTAGAAGGAATCTTCTTAAAAGCATGGAGGAATAAGTGATTTTCCTTATGCGGGAAGTATACACCTTACTGACTGAAATTGCCAAAAGCTAATGCAACGACTGATTAGGCTTCAAATTATTCGGGTATTACAAAGCTTTTGAAAAACCTGATTATACACCTTCTTTGAGTATAAAATATAAATTGGGCGTGATTCTCTATCAAATGATTGAAAGAAAGCCTATTTTTGTTCGTGTTTTCCACAAAATATATTTGAATTTGCAAAACCATCGAAAATCAAGGGGAAAATGCATGCTACTTAAGTAATAATTTTGACGAGTGTGGATTTTGCATGCGGTTGAAAATAAGTGCATTCAGAAGCCGATATCCTGTCAAGTCCGAAATTATATAGGCTTTTTCTGCAGAATAATCAGTATTACAACCCCACTTTAGTAATTCTTCCCAATCTAAAACTCTTTGTAGAATTTAGGCCAACATTTTATGAGATCGGTCATGAAATGCGCGGTCATCCCCTAAAACCACGCACAGGCAAAGCTAGGTTTAATGGACGCAATCTTCTCTTCTGTAACAGAGTGGTTGCAGTGTTGAAAGTGCTGCCCTCAGAAGTTGTTCTCTCCTCAAGGCCGAACTCGCTACGCATCATACTCCGCAAGAACAGTTCGACCATCGCTTCCGACGGTGTCCAACGTGTGCATCAAAGCAAGGTGCAGCAGACATGGTGACTTATGCGTGATTTAGTCTACAGTCGTAATAGACTTGTAGAACGTCTACCCGGTGTCAAGACAGAGTCAAGAAGACCGGAGGCAGGGGAGGGCGCCGGTGGCTGGCGCGGCCAGAGACGCCTCGTGAAGTGCCGCCACACCCGCCTGACATCCCACGGTGTGGGAATGCTATAAATGTCACATTAAGAAGAAGAAGCCATTGCAGGCTCAGCATCTACATCATGCTGAGACAACTGGAACTGTGCTACAACGGTTACCCAAACGGCCCTTCTGTGGAGATCACGCCACAGTTTGCCACCGACAATAAGGTCAATTCCGACGCTAAAATGATGCCACGATGCCTTGGAGCGTCTACAGATAAACCCATGCCGTTACACCTGCATTCAGGGTTTCCAAACTACAAGCCGTATATTTTCCGTATATGGCAAACCATACATTCCTCTACGGTATTAAGGGGAGAACATATGGGGTTCAAAAAATTAAGCAGTGGATTTACAAACCACATTGGTAAATGTAGAGACATGACTTTTTATGAAAGGCAATTTAACGATATTAAAAAAATCTTACAATTATGAACATTTTGAAAACCGAATCATACCATTCCTTTGGGTATAAAATAGAAATAAGACCTTATTTCCTACCGAAGTAGCAAAAGTACGAATATTTTAGGAATGCTTTCCATGAAATGTAATTGAATTTTTGAGGACATCGAAATTAATGAGGAAAATGCGCGATACTTATGCAGTCATTTTTTACAAAGTATAGTTCCTGCCTGCAGCTGAAAAGAAGTTTATTCGAAAGCCGATATCCTGAGGTAACTGAATTTTTATAGAATTTTGCTACAGGATGGTTAGTTTTACAACCCCTTTTAGCCAATCTTTTCGAAACCAAGACGCACTTGGGAATTTTGGATGACATTTCATGAGTTAGCCCACCTACTGCAGTCTTAAGTGGTAGTAGACTTGCGTTGCATGGACCGCACTTCCTCCCTCCACCTGTACCCGACGTCAAGACATAGTCAAGAAGGCCAGAGGTAGGAAAAGGCACATGTTGCCGGCGCCCCTAGACATGCCGCCACACCCAGCCGGCATCCCTCGAGATCAGAGTGCCATTAAGGCTGCATTAAGAAGAAGACATTGCAGCATGACTCTTAGACCACCAGTCTGCCACCCCACACAAACACACACTGAACTGGACCGACTGCGAGATTCAAGTTATCCCGCCAGTTTACAACCTTCCAAGCCGCGGCTTTTAGCACACCGTGATACCGTCAAGCGTGTCAGGTTGTTTATGGTGAGGAGGAAAATGCGCTGAGTCGTCGATCCCACACTCCCTTCCCATTCCCAGACCCTGGTCACTGTCCGAGCCGGTCATTTGAGGGGTGTGGGGAATGGGCACGGTGGCTGACATCTCTAGTGACCTTGTCTGAGATTGTCCCCCAAACACAAGCAACCTGATTTCGCACAACACGGGGTTGCATGCGTGGGCGGATCAAAGGTCACAATTAGGAGAAGCTTTGGCAGCTTGGCTCTAAGCCCACCAGTCCGCCACTCCCCATAAACACACCCAAATGCGTGGACTGAGTTGGGGCGTCAGACGGCAGCCTTCAAAGTCGCGGCGCTTGGCGCACCCACATAGTCTCAGACTCGAATCACACATAAAACAGAGGAATCGCACGGAGGAGCCGAGAAGCACAATCCTCACATGCGTAGGAGGTGGCAGCTGGATTCCTGTAATGGGGGATGATGTTGTGTGGCGCGGAGTGTTGGTGGGGGGATGATGTGATGATGTGGTGTAACCGGCAGTTGTTTACAACAGGTTTTCGTGGATGCACACGTGTCCCAATAGGTTCATACGGTGTGTAAATGTGCACGTTCAGCTATGGCAGGCGAAATGGATGTGGCGTCTGTATGTGGGTGCTCCGCGAACAGGTTTGCCAGGCTTTATGCGACGAATTCGCTAGTGAGCGACCAGGCCGAACTGTGAGGTGAATGTACCGGGACAGTGTGGAGACAATAAGTCGGCGGTGTCGGGCGCTCACGACATGCTGTTAGGCACCAAATGACACGGTGAAGGGGTTGGACGCCCCTGAGAGGATAGTGTATTCTGAACAGACAAAATGAAGAACCGCTTGCAATAAGTTGGCAATCGGACGACAGAACAAGCCCAGCGCCGCGCAACAGCGTCCAGATTGACAGTTGAGAATGGTAGACAGACGCGCACATATCCCCTAACGGAACTCACTCGTCCGCTTGTGCCTTGGGGCCCTCTTTCTCTTTCTCTATCTCTCTGTCTCTCTCTCGAACATCGCCAACAGTCCCACACCGGCGCATTATATAGGCAGAATAGCGGCGTACTGCCGCCTTGGACGAGAGCACGCTCGGCCGACCCTGAGGATCACTGTCCAGTTTACGCAGCAATGATTGGTCGAGAAACAGACGGTCACTGGCGAGAGGCGCAACCTTGCAACAGGCACCCGCAGCTGCGTAACAACAAGCCTGCCAAAGTAACCCCACCCTCTGTGCTGCTACATTCCATCTTAATCACAGAGGATGCTGTTGACTGCATTAATATCTGGGTGACAGTTGGTTCACCGTCAGCATCAATTTAGGCTCGTCCATATGTAGCATATTTGCAATGAATGCAGTCTTCTTGCCCGCACGCCTTTCAAGTACTTCGGTGTCATTCATCTGAGAGATAGAGAATGTCTGCACCCGTATTTCTACTCAGACAATTCTCAACAGATATCCGCGCTGATCAACACTTTCAATTGACAGAGTAGTTGACTTCATCCGTTCATTCAGAAGATGTTCCAGGAGTGAAGGACTGGGCTTCAATACAGAAGAGCGTTCAACCTTCCCCCCACCTTCCTATCGTGTTTTCGTGGAAGAATGTGCAGTTGTTGATTGCTTTCACCAACGCCCGATAATCTCTCTTCCAGGTAGGATTTAATCCACTTGTCATACTAGGGCACTCTCTGGTAGAAGTCTCAATTAGTAATTAAAAATGTCTGTCAACTCCAATGTCAGACGCTGAGCAAAGCAACTGTCGCAACCATTTAGATTTCAGAGAAATTATGTTGCCCTGATTACGCCTTCCTCTGAATCAGGATCCCACGTTGAATGGCATGTCTGAAATTAAAGTGTGCACACAGGGATATTACACCAGCAGTGCCACTCCCCGTTCACCAAAACGGAGGCCGCACAGGGCAGCTGATTGAACCCCTGGCAATCCAGACGGCAGATTTTGCGTTGAAGACACTTAGACAAAGAAAAAGAGAATGTGCGTGTATAAGAGGCTCGGAAATTTGAACCAATTTTTCCCACATTCATGGGAAAATTTTGTAAAATTTGGTTATGTAGCCCCACCTGACGGACACAATATTGATGAGATCGGGGTTAGGGTTAAGGGTTAAAAGTTAGGGTCATGAATTGGGGCAACTATTTCTCAACCACTCAAAGTACAAGCGCGCATTCCCAATAACTTTTCTTTTGCATACAAGTACTTGACATCCTCGTATATGCGTTCAGCCCGGTCTCACCTGCACAATCCCCTATTACCATCGGTCCGGTATTACAGGTGTTTAGGGTTTGTTCACCTCAGGTGCGGCCACATAGCCATATGTGAGCGAAAATTCATATGTACATGGCGAGAGAAAACACTTTCCATTCCTGTCAATCCAGTACCCCGACGCCTGTGACGCAGCGTTAAAATACGAGATCGGCTAACGTTTATAAGGCGGGATAGACGTTTTAATCGAAAAGTAAGGAAACGACCCGATATCACGTCCAGAATTACACTGGCCTACAAATGATACGCGAACATATGCGAAAGAGCACATTCAAAGAAGAAAAGTTTGCACATTCACCACGCATGTGCGGTTGCCCCACGCCAAGCAGGCATTCTACCCGGCAAAGTGGCTAAATCCCACATACAAGGGAATCGACAATCTTCTCACGTGAACGTCTTCCTAGCTGATTCGTAAGGGTAGGCAGGCACTCATGCCAGTCACTGGTTCTGCCTTTTTCATAATTAATTTTTCTCAGGCCTAAAACTACTGACAGGCATTTGAGCACACGATGACGCCATATGGGGATGGTAGCTAAACCCTTGACAGTCCTGGAAGGCTTGCTTAACGGAAAGGCAATTTGATGGTCGTCCGTTAAGAGAGAAGGACTCAGATAGTTAAATATCCCTGATAGGTAAATTCGTATCTTGTGAGAGACAACGCATTCTGTTCTTGTCCTTCCGGTAACGCGAAGTCTGATACACAGCATTAAAAGGGGAAAAAACCGCATTTAAAGGACATAAATTCTACGCGAATTCTAGGAGAACGACCCCCGATCTCTCGGCCTAAAATATACTGGCCTAGCAGTGATATGCAGTCAGAGACCTGTCCGATGTAAACGAGGATATTCAAGGTCGCGTCGAGTGGTTAAAATCCATTCCTTAGAGAATCAACAGTCAGAATGACATTACCGACAAAGTCAAGGGAGACTGGAATGGCCATTTTTGGCTTATTAGCCGTCGTCAGCCAGCCATACCCAAGGCCGAAGTGTGGAACACCCGAGCCTCGAACTCGCGACCTGTTGGTTTAGAAGTCCACGCCTCTACCCACCGGGCCACGAGCCCGTTGCCTACATATCATGCCTATATATCATGCGCCGCTGTGCGGCTGCTGGTTGGGCTCGAGAGAGAGCCCTTAAGGCACAACGGAACGAGTGAGTTCCGTATTAACGATCGATGAGCGCCCCTACCATAAGAATCAATAGTCTTTTCCCGCGGAAGTCTTCTTAACTGAATCATGTGCGTAGGCAAGCAATTACGCCATCTATCCGTTCTCCACTTTCGTTTTTAGTTATTTTCACAAACCCCAAATCACTGACAGCCATTATAAAAGCAAAGTGATTACTGAATTTGAAATTTCTGCTCCAACTTCATCAAATCCGTCATAAAACCTGGCTGAGAAGCAACCCTACCAAACAGAGGCCGACGAGTGCAACAGGTGTATTCTGGGCCTACGGTTTGCCGGTCTCGGTCAGACGCATTCGCAGGCGACCGAACAGGCCGCTGCGTGATGAGAAGGTGCGATCGCAACGAGGATGGACTCGGATAGAGTCTACGTTACTGGTAGTGGACGCAATGCTGGTGTTGATGAGCTGGAAGATATAAGCATACATTAGGTGGCGTAGCGCAGAAAATATACAACAGCTTGAAAACCTGGCCCCAATATCTCTATGGACTGTTCCGCTAAATGATAAACGACCTTCACGTCCGTAGAAACAGAAAAGAAATTACCCTTCCTTCAGGTGGTCACTGCTCCCAAAGCAAACTCTGTATGTAAAGACCATTCAACACAACTGCCTACGCAGAAGAACTGCCGAATCAAAACGGGGGGGGGGCAGATTAATTCCAGGCGTGCCTTTATCCGGATGCACAGAGTCCGCGCCAGCCGCCTCAACCAGTTCCATCAGCAGCCGATGAAACCAACGTTTGGTAGAGGGCCGACACTGGGGCAGTTCCATACCCAGGGGATGCAATGTATCACTCACCGTAATTTGACACGCTTCGAAGTAATGAGTATGCGATAAAAGTCGCGACCTGGATGGCTGCAAATGGACGAGGTAACGCGTACTCCTGCTCAGGACTGAGAGTCAGGACGCAGTACCTCCTACTTAGTGTGGACTATGTGGCACTTTCACACATGTGGGCTACAGACCGCCCCATGAAGGCCTAACAAACGCTGTGGTGGTCAGGTTGCGTGTGGTACGCGTAGATGGACTGTTTAGACTTGTCAGTCACTGCGTCCAGATCCGATCGTCGTCATCTTCGCCGTGCCACCCCATTGGAATCAGGTGAATGAGGTGGGGGTGTAGTTTGGCAGATGCTGTGCAAGTCTGCTCCACAATGGACTAATTCACACGCAGACCACCCCCCCTGCACCCATCACATCATGACGCCCACGGCGGAAGCCATCGCTTAGGGCGCTCTGACTGACATGCGTGAACCTGCGTTTGAAACACTTGCCCTAAGGATCCACGGATGATAGATCTACACGTATTCAGCAAAAAAGTATCGCTTGCCTTAAGATTAGGAATTTCTCCTCCAAACTGCGATTTCCTCCATTAACAAGTGGTCAGCTTTTAAGAAAATGCATTTTATCTGGATGAATGTGTCAGGAGAGGACGCTTCTGGCTCGCAGCAAAGGAACCTAAGTGGTTGAATAATTATCTTAAATAAATTAATGGCAACAACGCTTCACTTATAAGGCAACGTCTTCACAGTTTCTGGAGTAGACCGCGATGACGCTTTATACCTGCCTGAATGTTTGTGAAATGCGACATGCAATGTGAGGGCAGCAGTTAGTGACTAGTTGGCCGAGGGCGTATTTTACGCAACGAGTCTACATATTTATTCAACCTCTGCGTTATTGGCACAGCGCGGATTCAAATAATTTTTCAAAAGTTTAGAATTTGCACTGATTGGTTTATACTAAAATGCCAGTAATCGTCTATCCTGTTTCCCTAAATATTTTTAACGACGTGGTGGTGTGCATCAAACTCCTCAGAGTGACTTAATGTCGCTTCTGAAAACCGCGATAAATGTTGACAATAATTCCTTAGTCTAACTGATTGCCTTATGATATTGCCATTTTTTACCATCGCGTTAATGTCTACTAAAATATCGTCAGTAGAAAGTGTTATGTGATATAAAATGCAATGTTGTATGCAAGCTGCTGGTCGGCTGCTGATTCAGAGAATTCTGCATAGGCCAATTTCTTATCAGTTTAAGATGTGAAATCCCTAATGTTAAGGATATTCGGCCGCGTCGCAAACAATTTGAGCTCTTCCACCTGTTGGACATAAGCTTTAAAGTGATTTCTTCGGTGTTGACGCACGGTTAATATGTAGAGGCTTTCGGAACACGTCAGCCACATGATAAACCATACTGTTTTTATATTTTTATCAAGCTTCGCAGTTTTAACTGCCCTTAGCGGACCAATCTTTACAAACGCAGCCATACTTACGCCTTTTCGACTTTCTGTCTCGGGGACAGTTTAAATTCCAGCAGCATAAACTCACGACCGTCAACCTCTAAAGAAAATCACCCTTCTGTTGCCGAGACGTCTGGTGAGAGGTCATAGACATGGATTCGGCACTGGTCCAGTTAAGAAAATACACTCCACGTCTGCACACATGAATGCTGAATAAAAGATCAGGCGAGATCCACATACAACCCTGACACTGTCTAGCGGTATGGTTGTGAGGTCATTCGGACCGGCACGATCTAGCAGGAGGAGGCAGAATAGCGTACTAATATCTGACTTTTGTGGATTACCAGGTTTTTTCCAGCTAGTCCATACTGTTATTAATTTTAGGTCTAGTTTGCGGCGTTTCGTCTTATCTGCAGATGAGTAGCTAATCTGAAAAATACTCGTTTTGGAATGTTTCGGTCGAAAAACCTGAAACGGACGGTTTTTTGAGGCCGTGGTCGTGTCCGCCGAATGATACTTGAGGGGATTTTAAGGTAAAAGGCCTTTATGATGATGATGATTTCTTTTGATACTTCGTTTAGTAACTCCTGCAATGGTGCAAGCTCAGCAGTGATTCGTTCCGTGATGTGTGACATACGGTGGCCCCGTCCAGGCACCTTCTGTTTTCCGCTGACTGGTCGTCTGATGATACAGCTCCGTCGTATTGAGCTGGTAATTGAGAGCTTTCTTTGTCGTCCGTTCATTTCCCCTGAGCACTTCGTCTGCGGTCCCTGCTTAGACGCCATAGAGTTTATGCAAGTCTAAACAGTCCATCTGCGCGTACCACACGTAACCTGACCACCACAGCGTGCGCCAGACTTTCATGGATGCGGTTTGTATCCCATATGTGTGAAGGTGCCACATAGGCCACACTAAGTAGGAGGTACTGCGGCCTGACTCTCAGTTCTGAGCAGGAGTGCGCGTTACCTCGTCCATTGGCAGCCTTCCAAGTCGCGTCCTTTATTGCATACTCATGGCTTCGAAGCGTGTCAAATTATAGTGAGAGATACATTACATCCACATGAGTATGGAATTACCCAGTGTCGGCCCTCTACCAAACGCCGGTTTCACCGGCTGCTGGTTGCGGCGACTGGCGCGGACACTGTGCATCCGGATTAACGCACGCCTGGAATTAACCTGCCTCCCCCCCCACCGTTTTGATCCGGCAGTTCATCTGCGTAGGCAGTTGTGTTGTCCGGTCTTTTCATAAAGAGTTCGCCTAGGGAGAGGTGACCATCTGGAGGAAGTGTAATTTCTTTTCTGTTTCTACGGACGTGAAGGTCGTTTATCATTTAGCGGAACAGTCGATAGAGATATTTGTGCCGGTTTTCAAGATGATGTATATTTTCTGCCCTACGCCGCCTAATGTATGCTTAGATCTCCCAGCTCATCACCACCACCATTGCTCCCACTACCAGTAACGTAGCTGGTGTAATTGTTTGTCTACGCACATGATTCAGTTAAGAAGACTTCCGCGGGAAAAGACTGTCGATTCCCGTAGGAGTGGAGTTTGGCCACCCTACGCGACCTTGAATATCATCGCTTACATCGGACAAGTCTCGGACTGCATCTCACTGCTAGGCCAGTTTGCTTCAGGCCGAGAGATCGGCGGTCGTTCTCCTATGACTCATGTCCCTCAAATGCGGTTTTTTCCCCTTTTAATGCTGTATATCAGACCTTGAGTTACCGGAAGGACAAGAATAGAAGGCGTTGACTCTCACTAGATACGAATTTACCTATCAGTGATATTTAACTATCTGAGTCCTTCTCTCTTAACGGAAGGCCATCAAATTGCCTTCCCGGTAAGCACGCCTTCCCAGACTGTCACGGGTCCAGCTACCATCCCCGTATGGCGTCATCGTCTGCTCAAATAACTGTCAGTAGTTTTAGGCCTGAGAAAAATTCGTTATGAAAAAGGCAGAACCAGTGACTTACATGATTGCTTGTCTATCCTCACGAAATCAGCTAGGAAGACATTCACGTGAGAAGATTGTCGATTCCCTTGTATGTGGAATTTAGCCACCTTGACGGATAGAATGCCCACTTGGCGTGTCGCAACCGCACAGGCTTGTTGAATGAGAAAACTTTGCTTCTTTAAATGTGCTCATTCACATATGTCCGCGTATCATTTGTAGGCCAGTGTAATTCAGGACGAGAGATCGGGGGTCGTTTCCAAATGCTTCACTTGAAACTAATATCCCGCCTTATAAATATTAGCGAATGTCCTCTGCTAACGCTGCGTAACAGGCGTCGGGGTATGACGGGAATGGAAGGTGTTTTCTCTCGCCATGTATAAATTTTCGCCCAGACATGGTTATGTAGTCGCACCTGAGGTGAACAAACCCCAAACACCTGTATTACCGGACCGATGGTAATAGGGGTTTGTGCAGGTGAGACCGGGCTGAACGCACAGACGACGATGTCAAGTACTTGTATGCAAAATAAAAGTTATTGGGAATGCGCGGTTGTACTTTGAGTGGTTGAGAAATAGTTGCCCCAATTCATGACCCTAACTTCTAACCCTTAACCCTTAACCCCAACCTCAGCAGTATCGTGTCCATCAGGTGGGGCTACATAACCACATTTTACTAAATTTTCCCGTAAATGTGGAAACAACTGGTTCAAATTTCCGAGCCTCTCATACACGCACATTCTCTCTTTCTTTGTCTAAGTGTCTTCAACACAAAATATGCCTTCTGGACTGTCAGGGGTTCAACCAGCTCTCTTGTGCGGCTTTAGTTTTTGTGAACGGGGAGAGGCAATGTTGGTGTAATATCCCTGTGTGCACAATTTCATTTCAAACGCAGCATTCCAGTTTGGATCCTGTCTCAGAAGAAGGCGTAATCAGGGCAACATCGCAACACCCTTGTTGTAGTGTAGAAATAATTTTCGATGAAATCTGAATGGTTGCGACAGTGGCTTTGCTCGGCGTCTGACATTGGAGTTGACAGATATTTTTATTACTGGTTGCGACTTCTGCCAGAGAGAGCCCTTGTATGACAAGTGGCTTCAATCCTACCTGCAGGAGAGATTATCGGGATTTGGGGAAAGCAATCAACAACTGCACATTCTTTAATAAAAACGCGACAGGAAGCGGGGGAAGGTTGAACGTTCTTCTGTATTGAAGCCCAGTCCTTCACTCCTGGAACATCTCCTGAATGAACGCATGATGCCGACTACTCGGTCAGGTTTTGATCAGTGCGGGCGTCTGTTGAGGATTGTCTGAGTAGAAATACGAATGCTGACATTCTCTATCTGTCAGATGAATGACACCGAAGTACTTGAAAGGCGTGCGGGCAAGAAGACTCCATGCAGTGCAAATATGCTAAATATGGAAGAGCCTAAATTGATGATGACGGTTAACAACCTGTCACCCAGATATTAATGCAGTCAACAGCACCCTCTGTGATTAAGATGGAATGTAGCAGCGCAGAGGGTGGGGTTACTTCGGCAGGCTTGTTGTTACGCAATTGCGGGTGCCCGTTGCAAGGTTGCGCCTCTCGCCACTGACCGTCTGTTTCTCGACCAATCATTGCTGCGTAAACTGGACAGTGATCCTTAAGGCTGACCGAGCGTGCTCTCGTCCAAAGCGGTAGTACGCCGCTATTATGACTATATGATGCGCCACTGTGCGGCTGTTTGCGGGGTTTGAGAGAGAGGGAGAGAGTGAGAGCCCAAAGTCACAAGCGGACGAGTGTGTTCCTTAAGGGGATCTGTGCGCGTCTGTCTACCATTCTCCACTGTCACTCTGGACGCTGTTGCGCGGTGCTGGGCTTGTTCTGTCGTCCGATTGCCAACGTATTGCAAGCGGTTCTTCATTTTGTCTGTGCAGAATACACTATCCTCTCAGGGGGCGTCCAACCCCTTCACCGTGCCATTTGGTGCCGAGAAGGCATGTCGTAGTGCTTGGGGATTCCCTATGGGTTAAGGCTCTGCGACAGGATAGTTGACTGCGCCGGAAACGACGCCATCCCAAACAAACGCAGCGGAGTGTTCGGGGAACTCCATACACATGTGAGTCTCTTCTGTTATTAACTCGCGAAGGCCTCTTTGAAAGACTTCAAGAGCAAAAAGGAGGATCACAGGAGATTTGGATGAATATTAAGACATTGTCTCTGTTCTGGCAAACAAAGGAAAAGTGTTCTTTGCTTTGGAGCGGTCTTTGCATGTGGGGTAGACACTGCAGCAGTTTAGCTTTTATTATTCACAGGCGAAATCTCTTTTAAACTCAGCAAAACAGTCGAAAGTTAGCATTTAATGAGACGCAAAAGTGCAATAAAAAATAGTCATTTTGGCAATTGGAAACAACAAATGCATCTTTGCACTATTGCCTGATTCCTCCAAAATATGCCTCGCTGAGAGCGAGTCTCGGGTTGGGTCATGCCAGTTGTTGAACTGGCTAACACGATCTGCAAGTACGCAAGAGATAATCCAGCAAGCAGCTGCCAAGCCTACGCACCAGACGACTTAGCAGGCTGACAGTTTAGAGTCGATTTTTGACGTGCTGTCTGGGTCGCAATGAAGAGCAGCTCCGCATTCAGTCACCGGTTGGCACACATACACACGCACACCTTGCCCGCGACTAGTGACCTTCACGGCGGCAATTTTTGGGTGGAATTTACGAGTTTCCGAAAGTGCGTTTGTTAGTGTCATCAGTAAGTTCGTCTTTTATGCTCTCTAAGTTGGATTTGAGTACGGTACGATAGCCGGCATAACAAGGAGCAGATAGCCCCCCCCTTCCAATGAGTGGGGTTGCGCACAGGCCGGAGGCAACCATCAGGCGTCAGATAATGAAACCTAAAAGCCCGCCGCAACGGCAGGAAACGTCTGGAGTCATTTATAGTATCTGGTACAGTTGCGGACAAAGCAACTACGTCTGAGGAACCGGAGGACAGCTCTAAACGTGAATGGCCGAACACGCTGCAGCCGTGCAGATAAATGACGCCAGATCTCAACTTGCGGCTCATTCGATGAGATCCGGCCACACATTCAAATTTCACGAGGTCGAAATTCTCGAAAGAGGTGACAACCGCATGAGAACCGGGAGCTGCTTGCGCCATGTTTCACTGGCCCCCAGTGTAGTAAAAAGTGAAACGACCATCCGCTTCCATAGTCAGTGCTGAGACTTTGCCTAGGCGGAGTAATTAGCCACGTGGGGAGCACACAGGCGAACACTGTTCCCAACGCCTGGGTCGGTGCATCAGTTAAGTCGGGCCCTTCTCTATACCGCTGCGCAAACTAACGTCAATCGAAACTTCTTGGAGCTACTGGAATCCTGGTTTACTGCCCCCCCCCCCAGTGCATTAACAGGTGCAGATACCTTCCGCCTTCATACTCGGTGCTGAGACTTCCCCTAGGTCGAGTACTTAGCCACGCAGGGAGCGCACAGGCGGACACTGGTACCAACGCCAAAATTGGTGGGTCAGATGGTCGACTAATCATCACACCAACATCTCACGCATGTGATGAGTTTGCAGCAATTAAAGACGCGAATGTCGGCCATCAAACAACAAGCACACCAAGTGCGACGATCCCGGATGCAAGGGGAGAAGGGCGAGAGGGGGGACCGTGAACACTCATAGGTATGCGGTAGCATGGCGACTGCATCCTGTAAATACTGCGGCTCCTTGTGCATGAGCCACCCGTATCTGCTGTTGTATCTAATGATGGATTCGAGCAGGACTCCGAAACGTCAGGCTAATAAAGCTCTTGTTTCAGAGATCGTGTCCCCTTCTTCAAAATCGGAGCTTCATTACGTCATCCAACGGGGCACTACATACCTGTACAAGTTAACTGGTGATTATTAGTGTTAATGCTGGGCCAGACCAAACGTTCATTTCGTCCGACTGGGAGAAGGCCTGCGACACGTCTTCCCAGGGCTGAATAACTTTGATCTACAAACTAGTGGACAGTAAAGTGGTATATCAGTTCCAAGTCGTCGGAAACTTGAGAAATGATGGTGAGATATAGCTAGCAGCATAAGTGAAGAAGAAGAATCGAGCACCGGAACACTTCGTTTATTGTCCTGAGCTATCAGACTCGTACAGCTAGCAACCTATGGCAGGTTGAATGTCCCATGCAGAGTTTGCCGTGATTCTGAAGTGTCCTGCTGCCATAAAGGATTACTTAGGTGAAGTTACACTCTTGACTGCCTTACAGTATAAGCCCGAGATATTTCAGTCAAGCCCGGCTGTCAGTTTTTGAATGACTTTTGCGGTCGCCTAAAAAACCGCCCCGTGAAAATGACTACTTGATCAGGCCAATTTGTTCACGCGCCCTTCGAGCATATTTAAGCATAGTACAAAGAACATGTCTATCTCTAACATGCTTTAAAATAAATCACGCCTTCGTTGGAATTCCTTCTTGGTGAGAGGATGGCTCTGGGTTTAAAAGTTTGTAATTATGTGATTTCTTAATACGGTGAAAAGTCAATTCGGATATTATCGTACTTTTTGCATATTTCATATCTGATGCACGATCTGGTGGGCTTGTTATGACACCTTAATGACTCGAGGGTGGGGTTACAACATTGGTTATCGTTAAGTATATTCCTAAGACACTTCAATTGCGCCAGCATGCTCTGCTTTCTAGTCACCCGCATGAATCCCCGACAAAAAATGACTGTCTAATCTACATGATTTTTTACCAACTATTGTCTATGCTCTTATAAGACCAAACATTTTACAAAAGACTAAGAGAAGAATATACTTTCTTGTGCCCATCTTGTAGTAAATTATGTTTCCATCAAACGTTACACCCGGTAAGAGTGTTTTCTTTTGGTTTAAAACAGTTTATGTTTGTGATATTTCTTAAGACCATAAAAAAGCGGCATAACATCTCCCCGTATGGTGACGTTACTCATGAAGTCGACAACGTGGTCGGCATTCACTAGACAATTTTATGAGCTGAGTGAACATGCACATAAATGTGGGGTTTTATCTACATGTAAAGTGTGCATGTTGTAGTTTGAAAAACGTAAACACATTCGAAACAGCAGATCGATTCAAAAAGTATCCTCGAATTTTAAAAAAAGGAAGGCAAGAGTGGGATGTAGGACCCCAGTTAACTTGAGGCAGCCTGTGGATCGTATCACACGTCGAATGGTTGTAGAGGTGGTTTTGTGGGTTGGGCAACACGCAGAACGAAGAGCAGGCGGAGTGCAGGAAGACCCGGATACTAGACAGATTTTTGCTGAAAGTCTTGCCGTATGCTGTCACATGGCAAAAAGTGAGCGCGCAATATAAAAGTAGACAAAGTGCAATTCTACAAAAATAACGGACTTTAAATAAACCGCCGCTGGTGAGTTCGCATTCAGTTTGGAAGTCCAGGAAATTTCAACCAATAGGAACGGTGGATAATAAGGGAAGTCTGCAGTTACATGGAACTTCCGAGTGCATGTTGGAGTTTCCAGACAGGTGGGGTCCTACACCCCACCGTCACCAAAAGCAATTTTAAATGAAAGCTTGCCTTTTTTCGATCATATTATTTGAGAAAGATGTAATTCGCTGGAAAATGCGTACAAGAAAGGATATTTTTGTGCATGTATTCCGTACACAATATTCGAATTTAAAAGTAAATTGCGATTTTGAAAAAAAACCATACTACCTGTGTGGACAGTTTTTGCGCGTGTAATTTTCATAGGCTGCTGCAGTGAGACGCATCCAAAAAACCCGTTATTTTGGCATACCTGAAGTATCTTACGATTCTGCTGTTTCATACTGGAAATTCTTTTCTAGTCGAAAATACATTTCAGAAGTTCGGTTATGGTTTCATCACTAACTGTAATTATAAGAGGCTTTAAGCAAACGACTACCTGTGGTGTATAATGGGAGCGAGGAGATTACTTATCAGGCTGAAGTGTAAAGTCGTCAATGAGTGGTTTCCGGCCGCTGTAAATGCGAATATCTCTATTTTCAGCATAGTTACGAAAATGTTCGATGACGAGACAGGTGGTTCCAAGGGCGACCCCGGGCGACGGTATAGAGAAGGGTCCATTTAACTGTCAGTAGACTGTGGATTGTGTCATATGGGGTTTTATCTTAGCATACATTTTCAGGTTGCTGCAGAAATTACACTGTCAGTGGCGATTACTTCCCACGACCTCACACCTTTGTTTATTGTTCAATTACTGCTCTTATTTCTGTGGCCGTACAATAGCGTAGGGTAAGACGTTCGACACAAATGGAGGTAATTTCTGTGTCTTCTTTCATTTTGTCAGCTTAATGTCTAGCGTGCTGCCCCACTCATAGAACCCCATTCACCATAAATAGCAGATGGCACGATCCACAGTTTATTGACAGTTAAGTGGGGTCCTTCTCTATACCGTTGCCCGACACCGAACTTAGGGCGCATATTACTCACCGTTTGGGGTTCATGCTCCACAGGAAACCACCAGGCATACAAAGCGCGCGCGTGAGTCAATCAACACGCCACCCGGACACTCGCGACAGAGGCCAGCCAATCGGAATACGACATTCAGACAAGGCTGTGGCCGCTAGATGCGACGTCCTCGTAGCCAGGTCACCTAATGGTCGTTTTAGTGCGCTAAAACACTTATTAGAAAGGTACGACATAAACGGCCACAATACACTCACGCAACCATATGTCACCCTGGGTTTTATTCGTTGGGGGTCAGGCTCCTGCATGTTTCACAAACCATCCTTCCAATTGTACCCCTATTTGCCCATCATTAGCATAAAAGTCGCTCCGCCATGAGGCAAGTCCACACCACGTGACCAACTACTTCCGATTCACTGATGTAGAGGTGAGAGCCTTGTTCGTTGATCCAAACTTGGGGTGGCTGAGACACAAATGCCTAGTGATGACTTCTAAGAGAGAAGTGGTCATTCCAGTGGCCCTTTCTCTGTCGACAGCACTTGACTTGGAGGTTCTCAACCGCAGAGTCTGACCCCGCTTTGATCGGGTTCATCATCATCCCTCACTAATGTACCCCTGAACCAAACCGTTTATAGTCGCTGTGAACCCATTAATAACACGACAATTTGACGGTTGCGTCGATGATGTCCACCCTGTCCTCCAAAGCAGGTTGGAAGCAAGTACGGTGACTTGCGCATGGTTTAGTTTATAGTGATCGTAGACTTGCGCAGCATCTACCGCACTCTCTCCTCCCCCCTAAGCTGAAGAAGAATGGAGGCGGGCGAGTGCATAGGTGGATGGCACGGTCGGGCCCGCACCTCGGCGCTCTTCTCCACGCACCCTGGTCCATACAACAATTGACCAGGATTTTAATCACCAGCACCACCACCACCACCACAACAGGTCAGAAAGACGACGAGGATGACTGGGCGGCCATGCTCACGCCTCGTCTACCCGGCGGGAGCGCAAATGCATCTACTGGTAGGGAACCAGGTGCCAGAGAACAGACAGCACATACCGGGCTGCGAAGACCATGGTTTGCTGATCCTGGCATATCATACGCTTACATAACTTTGCATTGATAATAACTAAGTTAAGATGACAGCTTATGAAAACTTGTAAAGAGCTAACTCTGTGATATAAACACGATGTGCTCTAGGTAAGATGTAATCATGTAACGGCACCTGGCGGACACAATACTGTTGACCTACTTAATTATCTTAAGTTGGTTCGATTACGTTGGCATGGTGTTGCTGTGCGTTGCGGTTTGTTTTCTGTCGGCCGCCTTGTTTCTTTGTTGTCGTGTCTTCCTTTTGGCCCAACGCCGATGGTCCTTCTTGACTTTCGTCCTGTCGTCTCCTTCTAACTTCCGCGTTAGATATTTCATGGTTTGGGTTTAGGGCTGCGGTTAAGGGTAAGGGTTATGGGCTGCGGCAAATATTTCTCAGCTACCCGAAGTACAACCGCGCATTCCCAATAGCTCTTCTTTTGCATACAAGTACTTGGCCTCGTCACCTGTGCGTTCAACCCGGCCGCACCTGTAAAAACCCCTATCGGTCCCGTGTTACAGGTGGCTGGAGTTTGGCTACCTCATCTGAAGCTACATAACCACATCTGACCGGTATTCCTGCTTTCAAATAGCAGCTTTCTGATTTCCTCATAACTTAGTTGCTCATTTGGAATAAATCAATCTGGTCTTTTTCCTAATTTCCCCGGAAAGGTTAGGAGTGAAAGTAGAGTTCGCGAGGAAAGCTGGGTGACCTGTTAATGCTCCAAATCCCAAGCAGCTGCGTCGTGCAGCGACACAGAATTAGCCAAGCAGGCGAACCTGGGTTTGTAGTTAGTACTTTTGCTGCCAGCAGGGTAAGTGATTCGTCTCTATTTACTACTTACTTCCTATCAGTAGCTCATGATAATCTAGTGGCCATTCGGCGCTAGACGATAGATCTCACTCCCAATAGTCATGCTAAATAGAGAGCAAGTTTAAGAAACTTCGTTTACAAAGGATTTACGCCATTTTTCCGCATTAGCTTTCTATAAAATTTGAAAAAACGATAGAGCACATTCCTTCACTCTCTCTCTGCTCTTCTTTGCGATTGCATAATTAGGTATCCTTTCTTGCACAAGGTAAGGGAATTTGAGGCATTGTAAACAAGTTGTAATAATTGCGTTTGCTGGGAAACTCCCCTCAAACGGAACTCGATAGCCAAAAATTAAACTGGCCATTCTGAACTGCGGTAGACACCGTTGACCGGTGACTTTGATTACTTTGGGCCAAAGATCCTGAGTCCGAGATTCTGTAGCTTCTTAACCATCTGGATCCGAGTTCAGATCTCAGGGATGCGTTCCAGCAAGAAGGAAACCAGAAATGGCCGCTACATTACCACATCTGACCGTGCACTCTGCCTCTGATACAAAATTACAGCCACCTAAAAATATTCAAAATTCTTTTTTGAAATTACGGTCATTTCGCTGACTATCTGGATCAACAGTATTGACATTCAACCTTGCTTTTGAGAGCTCGCGCATTGCTCAGACGTCAACTGTCTCGAAGTTCAGGTTTTCGTGAGGTCACATGCAAACAGTGTGTGTGTGTGTTCTGCGATAGTAAAGGTCAGTCACCCCATTGTACGCCCATAAGGCACACAACAATCAGCTCATTAACGTGGCCTTGACGTTTGGTTGAGCTAGGCTGATCACACAGGCCTGATTGCTGTTTCAGTCCCCCGTGCACTGTCCAAAATATTAAATATTCCGTCACTTCTATACCCCTGACCTCGGAGATCATAGTGTGTTGATTCAGCACTAGCTAAAACGCAACGGATGCACAGCGTGAAATGCACCAGAAAACAATTTTTGCATGATTTTCTTCAGTAAAACTTTTATGATAAACACACCCGTCTTTTGGGATACATAGGTCATTCGAATTTTCCAGTTTATTTTAATACTTCTCCACTTATCTAATGATTTACTGAGGTGCCCTTGCAGTTCCATCGCCGCAGACGCCAATATCCAGGCAGCGGGTGCGGGGCCGGTGATCTCTGTGTGTGTGTGTGGGGGTGTGTGTGTGTCCTCAGGGGTGTAGGGGTGTCCAGTGGTGGGTTC
>CACRXP010000317.1:195728-216999 GCA_902702965.1 Spirometra erinaceieuropaei | reverse complement strand
GGGACCACTGCCATCACCCCATTGTTTTGTGGGTCAAAATCTTGGCCATTTGTTGAGAGGACCAGGGGTTGCGGAGTGGAGCGCCAAGGTGCGGATCCGTCCAAGCCATCCACCTGTCGCCTCCCTCGTCTCCAGTCTTCTCGACTCTGCCTTGACACCGAGCTCAGGTGGGGGGAGGAGGAGAGAGTGTGGTAGATGCAGCGCAAGTCCGCTGGTACTATACACCCTTGCGCAAGTCACCGTCCCTGCTCCAACCATCTGCTGTGGGACATACGGCGGACATAGTCGAAATCGACGGTTGAACCATCGTGTGTGCGTATGTGTGTGAGTGAGGTAGTTAGCGGTGAAGCGAAAATGCGCAGCACCTACCACACATTCTCTTCCCTATTCCAGTATCGAGATACAGTCAGGACAGCCGGAAACAGACGGCAGACAATAGACATCCTAATCCTCGCCGCGTATACCAGAGCAGTTCGAGAAATGGTTCTCAGGCTCGCAATTAACCAACAAGCACAATGACCTCCCGGTACCATATTCAGTGCCAAGACATTCGCTGAGCAGGGGGATCCGTCGCGTGGGGAGGGCGCGGGCACTCAACTACCCGCAGACGGCGGACCACCGACTTTTTGGTCCTCATTGCATATAACAGAGTTCTGTAAGGACAACTCGGGTCTCGCATGAGCCGGCAGCGACTAGTGCGGGAGATGGCGATTATATGAGGCATGTGATGGCGTGGCAACTGCCACCTCGCTGTGCGACCCTCGTGCCTCCATCAGCGACCGTCTCTGGCAGTCGGTTCGTGTGAGAATCCGAAACACCAGGCCAACATACCTTTTGCACCAGCGAGCGCATCGGGGTTGTGGCAGGTGCTCCACTTCCCCTTTCTCCGGCTCCGTTTTGTCGCTCGATGGCCGCTACAATCGTTGACAGACCGTTGACACCCCCGCCGCCTCGAACTGGGGCGTCTCCTGTCCAGCTGCAGTGACTCCCGGCTGCCCTCACAAACTTTTAACACCTCACGCGCGTCGGACGACCTGGCTTGATACCCGTGAGCCCCTGTGAAGATGCGTCCTTCTATTCCTCCCCTAATTCTTCCAATCTGATGGCCAACACCCAGCCAGTCACACCACTCATGCTGTCACAGACAGGCCCCCCCGCCGCGTTGTCAACACACCGCGACTGACGCTCTCCGGAAGCGGACGCTTAGCTCCGACACAAGCAAACAGCCAACTTACGGCAACCTGCCCTGTGTACAGAATATGCCTGTCCTCACAGCTCCCTGACTTCTGACATAAGACAGAACGACATTTTTGTGCGTGGTTTGAGGTGGTCTCACATCCTTGACCGCCACAGGGTCACAAAACACTCATTAACCATATGAGGTCCAGTCGACCGGATCATGATCAACGTTACTCATCGAAACTTCGACGCAGGATAAGGTGAGTCATGGCTGCCCCCTCGAATAATATCACTTGCAACTACTGAATGGTGCATTTCAGTTGCGTTTGCCGTTTTCGCGATTGAACACGGTCGACAGCGGTTTACCTAAAAGCTGTGGTGGAGGGACGCTCATCGATCGTTTTTACGGAATTTACTCATCCCGTTGTGCCTTAGGACTCTGTCTCGAGCCCAACCAGCAGCCGCACAGCGGCGCATTATATAGGCAGAATGACATTACCCACAATTACAAGGGGGACTGGAATGGCCAGTTCTTGCTTATTAGCCGCCGTCAACCAGACTCCACCACTGTCTATTTCCGGTCGCATCCGGCAGAACAACGATTCCATGGCCCAGTGGGTAGGTGTTTTGAACTTCTAACCAACAGGTCGCGAGATCGAGTCCCGCATGTTTTACACTTCGGGGTTGGGTATGATTGGCTGGCGACGGCTAATAAGCCAGAATGACCATTCCAGTCTCCCTTGTCCTTGTCCGCAATGCTTTGTCACCTTACAGCTTCGGTCTCAATATAACAGATCAAGTCGAATGACAATTCGCCGTCGATTCGGACGATTTCTGCCGTCTGTTTCACGGCAGAGCGAGCGTAGGGGCGATGAGTTGCACGTGCAAAAGTTTCTAGTGACAGTAGGCTTGCGAAGTGTCTTTTGCATTATCTCCTCGTCTCCCACCTAAGACCGGTGTCAAGACAAAGTCAAAAAGACCGGAGCCGGGAGAGGACGTAGATGTCTGTCGCGTCGCGAACCCTCTCCTAGACGTGCCACCACATACAATTGTCAACACGCAAATAACCAGGAATTCACACAAGAAGGATAAGGGACGGTTCCAATCCCAGATTAGTGGGAATCAGAGGTTGCTGATTGAGGTGGAAACAGCTCGTGCGTATCAGGATTTCATAGACAACGGAGTGAAATTCACGGATCTCACATGCACCAGAGGTACCAAACGGATAAAAAAAGCCGGAAAGCACACTTCCCACTTACTTGAAAGGCATCAGTGGTGGGGGTTGTTGGAGGCGTTTGTGTGGCGCACATACTAATGGGGGAATGTGTGATAATATGTTCATGTCTGTGATGGTTTATCGCCGATTTTAATGAATTATCACGTGACCGGAGAGGCGCATTAGATGGCTGAGTGTGCGAGGGCATTGCAGGCAACTGAGGCGATGGCTCCAGGGAATGGATAGTCAAACTCCGTGCGATGGATTTGTAAGTGACCGGCCATGCCAATGCGTGATGTGCATGTTTGTTGGCAACGTTGGCAGGATAGATTGCGAGCTGTTAAATCGATTGCGCTTATGCTGCTGTTAGTGGTGGCCACACCGGTGGATGACAGTCGGGTAGTGCAGGCGATCGGAGAATAGTCGGATTCACAAGGTGAGCTTAATTTGTCAATATTGCGGCGAATTCAACTGTAGTACATATGAATGTAGCCGAATAGGCCTATGCGGTGAGTTAACGTGCCTGGGCAGTGTGAAAAGTGCCAATAGAAGCGAAGAGACGAGTCCCAGGAACTAGTCTTGTAGAAGGAGACACGATCGCCGGAACAAGAGCTTTATTAGCCTGACGTTTCGGATTCCTACTCGGACGCTCTATCGGCGTGTCGAAACGCACTGCAGTGAGCCGGAAGACGAAATTGCCGAACTACAATACCTCCGACGGGTCTTCAAAGCCAATGGCTACCCGCGCAACTTCGTCGACCGGTGCATACGCAAAAGGGACGAAAGGCCTAACCGCACGGACACCAAATCTTGGCGGGCACTTCCGTATGTCAAGAACGTTTCGGAAGCTGTCGGCCGCCTTCTTGCACCACTTGGGGTTGGAATGGCACACAGACCAGAGGCAACCATCAGGCGGCTGGTCATGAAACCGAAAGACCCACTGCCACGGCTAGAAACGTTTGGAGTCGTTTATCGGATTTGGTGCAGTTGCGGACAAAGCAACTACGTCGGAGAAACCGGAAGACAGCTCCGAACTAGAATGGCCGAACACGCGCAGCAGTGCGCAGAAATGACGCCAGCTCTCAAGTTGCGGCTCATTCGACGATATCCGGCCACACATTCAAATTCGATGAGGCTGAAATTCTCGCAAGAGGTGACAACCGCGTGAGCCGGGAGCTACTGGAATCATGGTTTACTGGACCCCAGTCCATCAACAAGTACAACGATCTTCCGACTCCATACTCCGTGCTAAAACTTTGCCTAGGCGGATTAACAAGCCATGCGGGCAGGGCAGCGGTGAACACTTTTCCCAACACCGGGGTCGGTGCGTCAGATGGTCGAGCAACCATCACGCCAACATCCAACGCACGTGATGAAATTGCAGCAATTGTCGACTCGAATGTCGGCAATCAAGCAATGATCACACCAAGTCCGACGATCCCGGATGAAGGGGGGAGCCGTGAATGTTCATAGGTATGCGATAGCATGGCTACTGCATCCTATAAATACCGCAGCCCCTTGTGCAACAACCACTCGTTTCTGCTTTTTGTCTCTGATGATGGATTCGAGTAGGAATCCGAAACGTCAGGCTAATAAAGCTCTTGTCCTGGCGATCGTCTCTCCTTCTTCAAGTGTGAACAGTGGAGGCAGATGTGGAGGTCGTGGCAGGGATGATGGAGGTGGCTGCGATCGAGTGAGCGTTCGCCGGCAGTGGGGGGTGGTCGTCTTTGTGGACGCTGTGGCGGTTGAGTCAGCTCTGATGATAGAGGTATCTGTGGAGGCAGAAGGTTGGATTATCGAGTTGGTGCTGCGTTGGGTCCAGAAATGTCCGACAAGATGGATCCACGCACGGAATGTTCGCTGACAGCGTGGGCATGCGGGGGGAGGCTGGGCATTGACGCTGGGGGGGCACATGCACCTGTGACTCACGAGCCGCTCTTTTGGCGGCGATCCGATTGGCTTCTTAGATTGCTGCTCCAGTCTCCACAGCTGTTCTTCAAACCGTTCGTTCTTGTGCCAGGTCCTCCCAGATCTCGGAACTCACTTGCAAGTGCTTCAGAAAGTTCTTCAGGGATTCTTTGTAGCGTCTTTTTGTCCGCCTTGTCAGTGAGCATCTGTAACGACGAATTGACAGGACTTTTTAAAGTGGAAGGAAATGGAGGAAGGAATGGAAACACGCCCAATGCTGGTTGCCCCCCCTTCTAGTTAGTCTGCCAGGCGAGGCGGTTACCGGAGTGTGGCCACTGGGGAGGGCTTGGCTTCAGGGAGACACAGATGAAAGTTGGATGCTAGTTAATGACTGCTAGGCGCAATCACCACTTGCATGATGACACCTATCACCCCTCTATGGGATTCCCCTAACTGGGCGCTCTTATACCTCTGCGGTGGTATAACGACAGACAGTATATAATAACCGGACGCCTGTCAAAACATTGCGGTTCTCGGTCAGTCAGAACGACTCAGACAGGCCTTCGCTCAAGATGCTCTGGTACCTGCCCCGATAGCATCCAGGTGGCTGTTCCGGCACAGATGGACGTGTGTCTTCGTCCGGCTGCCAACTTACTCCAGCCGTTTCTTAATTCATTCTGTACGGGGGCAATGCTATCTCTACCGACTTCCAGATTCTCTTCTTTCTATCTGGCACCCGGGTCTACGGCTTGTACCTGCTGGGCTCTGACTATAAATTAAGCTGCCTCGACGAATCCTTTAGACAGAAACAATGCCTGTAATACGAGAGGAGACTGCGATTTCCTATGGAGTCAAATGGAAACATCCCCGCCTGGATGACATAACATTTGGCGGGGTGATTTAATTTCCGTCAGTTTGGTACGGGGGGGGGGCCTAGGAACTGTCGATAGTAGTTAGGGCTAGATCGCAGAAATAGTGAAAACTATTCGTACGCTCAAACCCTAACCGTGACCCGAAGACCTAAGTCTAAAGGCATAACCCTAACCCGAAAATTCGAAACCATTAATCGGTACCCTAATCCTAACCTCAAACGTAAAACGGAGGCCAAACGGGTCAGGTGTGATTATGGAGACCCACAAAATAGCCCCAGTAAACAAACCCCTCCGCCATCTGTAATACGGGGCTTGGCTACCAAGTGCGATCTAGCGGGCGCCGCTTATTCTAGTTTAAGTGCTAGACTAACTCCTAACCAGAATCTCTAACCAAAACCCCTAACCCATAGCCCTAACCCTTAGCCCCAACCCCAACAGTATTGTGTCCATCAGGTGGGGCTACCAAATCACATCTTACCAGAGTGCGCTTTCGATGAGATTGGTCAAAAGGATGGATTATCCTCCGCAGATACCATTAACACCATCTCTTCTCTCAGCAGTTTGCCTAGCGGAGTTCTGACTGCCAAAATGAATAAATGTTCATTCCTCGTCAAACTCCTGTTTCTACTCAGGCGAGAACGTTTACTTGCTCAAACGTTCGCATGGCCGTCTATCTGATCATACCTCAGTTTTAATTTTATGAACTTTTTAACGATTAACTTTGCAACTATTATTTATTCCTTGTACCCGACGAATGCGTCAGGGGGCGCAGTTCCAGAACACACCAGTGCATGTATAAATGGGTTTGGTCGCATAAAGGTGCGCATCGTAAGCCTTTCCTAAATTAGTTACTTATCGGTATGACTTAGTGCATAAAATTAGATGATTTTGTAAGTTTAGAGCTCAGAAGGGGATTCAGCAGGATTTTGGGTATTATTTCCACCTGCGACGGCTTGACCGTCTTTGACGAAGATATCAACCGTGCGTTAGAGCAGACACGGTGACTTGCGCGGCACCTACCTCGCTCTCTTCATCCTCTCCCGCCTGAGTCCGTTGTCAAGACGGGGTCAGGAAGGCCGGAGGTGGAGAGGGTGCAGATGGCTGGCGCGGTCAGAGCCGCACCTAGACGTACGATCAAACTCCCTGGTCCACAACAACCTCTTGACCAGGATCTTAACCTGCAACAAAGTGGACGGGTCAGAAAGGGGCGTGCAAGATAGAAGTCACTGGGCAAACATGCACACGGCCTTTATACCAGGCACGAGCGTAAACGCATTCACCAGCAGATAATTGTCAGCGCACATCAGGTTGTTTGGGCCATGGTTTGCCGAATCGTGACATAGCAGATGCATACAATCCTTAAAGCCCAGATGGATGAGATACACTCCTGTCTGTAGCCTAGCTCATCACCCTTCAGAAGCCGGATAAGCAGTCAGGCACCGACTAAAAAACACTACTCATATGCATACATGCAGACTCCTTGCATGCGTGAGAGTGCCAGAGGTCTTGTTAAGAAGGAGCCGTTGCAGCCTGATTCTCAGCCCACCAGTCCGCCACTCACACAAACACATACGACTGGACTGGCTGCGTGAATTGAGCTGAGGCGTCAGTCGGCAACCTTCCAAGCCACGGAGCGTAACACACCCAGCCTGATCTACCCTGTTTTACACAGAGAATCTATGCCACCTCAGATCACCTCCGTGTTTATGTACGCCTTCATTTCTTCACACGGAGAGGGTTATATTGTTCGCACGAGTCGACGTCTATCCAAAATAATAGGGAGGATATCTAGCAATGCGAAATTAGGAGCATAAGCAGCGCCACTTACGTATACATTTGCTTTATAAGGTCGCGTCAAAGTGCAGTAAGCCAGCAGATCGGTGTTTGTTAGTAACAGAAGGAGCCACTTTCATCAGGTCACAGAAGCCGATCTTGTGCACACACAATAATCTCGTGCAAGCCTCGCACTTCCCATGGCCATAGATCGGTTACATGTATACACTTCTTCGAGTCCCCTCTCTTCCCAATGGCACTGCTTTACTTAATCTTACACTGTCTCCCAACTCACTGTTGCTTACTGCCTCCTTCCCCCCATTCACACACTACACTAAAGTGAAAATACTGACATTAATCGATTTATCTAGTCACTGGCATGTTTTATACTATTGCAGCGACTAAGCGGCTTGAGTAAGTACTCTGTGTCCTTGTCTGTGCGCTACCATCCTCGGGTCAGCTTCCAAGTTGAGGAGAGAAGACGGAAGAAACCAGAATGCGGGATTTATTGAACACAGAACCCGGAGTTGTCCTCTCAGGCGACAGGGGCCACTGGCGAAGCCAGGGCTGTTGTTGACTGCGTCCAGTCAGGCCTGAGAGTCCGAGAGACAGTGGTGGCAGCCGCTTTTGTAGGCTCGTGGGCCAAGCTCAAGTGGTGTCCAGTCAGCGTGTGTTGCATTTGCTGAGGGGTGGTATCCCAGTGGCTTGTTTTGCTGGTTGCAGGGGGTGGCGCGTTTAAGTGGCCGCATGGGCAGCTGCAACTGCGCGGACGCAGGTATGCCCGAGCTGTTGGTCGTGTGACTTTAGGTCGGCTCGTCTGGGACGGCTCGCTGCAAGGGGTGAATGACCTTGAGGCAGCGAGGTCTTGAACAATGACGCCAGACCAGTCAGGATGGCTAGTCGCCACACTATCCCATTACCGTACAGACCTAAGTGGTCTTCTTACCCAGACTGTGCTCTGGTTAGTTTATGGAAAGAGGCTCTGGAAAGACCTTGGTCTGTCAACTCTGCCTGGGGCGAGCATTCTATCAGGAGAACAGCAGCAGCACTAAAAGGAATGGGGATATTGGAACCAAAGAAATTTAAGGCGTTATTCAGCAGTTCAACAACCATGCTCAGACCCAGGGTTCGATTGTTGCATCATGAAATCCCGTTTACTTTGCGGGAAAGAATTGGGATCCGCCCGCGCAGCAGGTTGCCTTGGGATGAATCCCATGATGAGTTACGGTTAGGGCTCGTATTAGTAGGATTATGTGTGTGAGATTTCAGTTGGTTCCCTGCCAGTGGATGCGCTTGCGCTCCCGCTGGGTATACAGGCCGTGTGCGTGGTTGCCCAGTGAACTATTCCAGTCCCTGATGTTTCTGAATTGCCCATTTTGTTGCTGGTTAAAATCCTGATTAAGTGCTTGTTGTGGACGAGGGGGGGTGTGGTGGTACGCCTAGCTGCGTGTCCAGCTGTGTCAGCCATCTGGCCCTCCCCCACATCCGGCCCACCTGACCCTATCTTGACACCGGACTCAGGCGGTAGAGAATGGAGAGAGTGCGGTAGGCGCTGCGCAAGTCACCGTGCCTGCTCTATGCCTGCTGTGGAGCGCACGACGGTAGAACTGCCATTACTATGAGAGTTAGTGTGAAGATAATGGTTTAGTCTAAAATACGTAAAAAAGTGCCAACTGGAGTTTCACGCAAGAAAGTCCATGGTAGGGGGGGGGGCACTCCCTCTCATGTCTTCCACAAACAGATTTCTGCTCCGCTGAATGGGACCTTGATACATCCAGCCTTTAATCCCGACAGTGAACTTTTTACTCGTGGGAGAAAGTTTGCTTGGTCAAATGTGGTTATGTTGCCGCACCTGAGGTAAACAGACCCCAGCCGCCTGTAATACGGGACCGGTGGTAATGGGGGCTTTCACAGGTGGGACAGGGGAAAGCACAGACGATGAGATCAAATAATAGTACAGTATGTGGGCTGACTGATGAAATGTCAACCGAAATTCCAAAATGCCTTTTGGTTTCGAAAAGATTAATTAAATAGGGTTGTAAAACTAATCATCATGCGCGTAATTCCATAAAAATTTGGTCATCTCAGGATGCAAGCTCTCGAACGAACTTCTCTCCGGCTGCATGCAAAAAACTACACCCTGTAAAAGTGACTACTCAAGTTGCGCGTATTTTTCTAATTTATTTCCGATGCCCTTAAAGATTCAATAACATTTAATGGATAACGTACATAAAAATATTCATTCTTTTGCTCATTCGGTAGAAAATTAAGACTTCTTCCAATTCTACCCTCGAAGGAAGGGCATAATTCGGTTTTCAACATTGTTTTTTGCAAGGACGCCGTATGAGACCCATTCTTGTATACCATATATTGCTGTCTACTGATATCCACAAGAGTGGCTTTAGTTTACCACGCACCACTGTACATCTACCCTGCGCGAACACCTTTGGTAAGCGGCTAGTACTGCGCGAGTGACCCGCAAAGCTATCCCTTTAGTTATCGCACCCTTACACGGAAATATTTCGTGGACGGCGAGTACCACGGCGTTGACCTCAGTGTCTAGAGCCGGTCTGTCTTTTGTTTAGTGACTGCACTGTCACAAGCAAATCTTCCGCGTACCACTGCGATGTTATCCGCCTTAGTCACTGCACCTCTACACGAAAATCTTTCGTAAACGGTTCTTACTCCGGTGTTGGGACCACTCCCTCTCTCAACCAGCGTTAATTTCGGTTATCGTACACGTGAGTAGCCATCTCAAGCTCCGCTCCGTTAAACTTCACTACTTTAGCGTCCAGAATAGTGCTGTCATCCTTTTGGCCGCTATATCCATACCCGGAAAGCATGCGTTACAAACAAGTACTACGGGGTTATCTTCCTCAATTCCGTTGGCTTCGGTTAGCCCTTCAACGATTTCCCATCCGTACCGCACTCAGGTTAACCGAGAACCCCACTGTTTTCCGCCTAGTCACTGTACTGGCACACGGAAATCCGTCGTAAACCACTGCACTGTTATCCCTTTAATCACTGACCCCTACACGGAAATCTTTCGTAGACGGCGAGTACTACGCGTTGACCCCAGCGCCTTGAACAGTGGTGTCATCGCTTTCGTTGATGCACACCTACCCGGAAATCTTGTGTTAACAGCTAGTACTATGGGGTTAGCTTTATTGGCTTCGAGTAGCCTTTCCTCGAGTTAGCCGCACTCCGATTAACCTATGTTACTTCAGCGTCCATAGCAGTGCTGTCTTCTGTTTAGTGACTACACTGTCATACGGAAATCTTTCGTGTAACACTGCAATGTTGCTCGCTTTAGTCACTGCACCCCAACAGGAAAATGTTTCGTAAACGGTTCATACTACGATGTTGAGCTCACCTTCCCCCAACCACCGTTAGTTTCGCCTATAATATACACGAGCAGCTATCCCCAACTGCGTTCGGTTGAATCCAGTTGCCTCAGCATCTTGAACGGTGCTGTCACCCCTTTTTGCCACTGCGCCCGGGACGGCTACCTTGCGTTAACGATGAGTACTACGGAGTTAACTTCCTCCACACCGGTTGGCCTGCATTATCAAGACATCCCGAACAGAGTTTTCTGCCGTTCACTCATTGAACCGACACACGGAAATCTTTCGTGAACCACGCGTGTTGAGAATTTACGTCTCCCGACATCGTGGAGGCCGCTTAGACTATCCGTCATATGCCATGCACAGCATTCTTTAGTTGAATTGCGTTTTCTTAGCGTCTACAGCATCGTTATCCGCTTAGTTACTGTAGCCCCGCATGAACATCTGTGATTATTGACGAATACTACTGGTTTTACCGTGTGTTACCCTGCATACCTCCGTCAAGTTGCCCTGTGTTTGCATACGTTCTCCATCCAGCGATGCCATTGCTTTCGGTAGTGCATCCACACACAGAATTGTTTGGCAAAGCAGAAGAACCTACAAGCCGTACATTTTCCGCATACGGAAAACCATACATTTCTCTACGGTATCAAGAGGAGACCATATGGGTTCATAAAATTAAGCAGTGGATTTGCGCCATATTGTTAGCTTCACAAGCCACATTGGTAAATGCAGATACATGACGTTATATGAACGGCCATTTAACGGTATTAAACAATCTCACAATCACAAACTTTTTTAAAACCGAACTATACTCTTCTTTTGAGTATGAAATTGAAAGTAGACGTGATTTTCTACCGAATAAGTAAAATAATGAATATTTTTATGCATGTTTCCATGAAATATAATTGGATTTTAAAGGGCATCGAAAATCAATGAGGAAATTGCATGATACTTAAGTAGTCATTTTTTGCAGAGTATAGATCTTGCATGCAGCCGAAAATAAGTTCTTTCGAAAGCCGAAACCCTGCGGTAACTGGACCATTATAGATTTATGCTGCATCATGATTAGTTCTACAACACTATTTAATTTATCTTTTCGAAACGAGAACGCATTTCGAATTTTTGGTTGACATTTCATGAGTTAGCACATAAACTGTAGGTAAATTTCAGTCAGACTCTTTTGGGAGGAGTTCAAAAAATGGCGCTTATAACTACTACCTATTTTTGCCCTTCCTGGAAGGTTGATGACGTACGTTGGCGCTGAAATGATTTTTTGCCGACCGAATGTGCATTAGGTGTAAGGACGAAAAGGGAGCCTCAGCAGTATGCTAGCTGCAGTAAAACGACGGCCATTTTCGAAACGAAAAGGCATTTTGGAATTTCGGTTGAGATTTCATGAGTTAGCCCACCTATTGTATGCTAAAGAAAAGCTATTCGGAATGCGCGGTTGTACTTTGATTAATTGGGAAACAATTTTCACAACCCCTAATCCCTAACCCTTACCCCTAACCCTAACCATCAGATGCGGTTGCATAAGCGCATCTTACCAGCCGCTTTAGTGTCTGCTTGCTAAATACAACTTTGAAAGCTTTACAAATATAACTTCGTAATTACTTAAGAGGAGATTGTGTGATCTGCTCGAAAGCTGCTGAATAGATCAAAACGGGGAGACTGACGAAGCTACGGAGCTCTTGCTTTTTCGTACATCTTTTTTGAAGTAATAAAACGCGTAAAGGGACGCAAGTATTGTTCACTGACGGTACAGACACAACAGGCCAGAACTGCAAAATTCTGCCTCTACAGCAGCTGAAGGGTTTGGTTCACCGTCCAGCAGAATCTTAGACAAGGCTTGGGTAGGCTCTATTTGTATGCTACAGGTAAGGGAGAAATGGTAAAATTACATTCACCGACAGGGCGACGGAGCGTGCTTATCCAGTTTCGCCTTGGGGCTCAGCGTACAGCCCTCGCGAGAGGTCGAAAAACGGCCAGAAATGACGGAGGAGACCACCGGTAGGGAAAAGAAGGACTGCGGTTAGCCGTTTCTGGCTCAGTAGCCGTCGTCAGCCAGCCATACCCAAACTCGAGTCCGGGTAACACGAGGCTCGAGACCGGAATCATCAGCCACTGCGCTCTAACATTAAGCCACGAGTCAGCCGTCCTATCGGTTGCGAATTTGAATACTTCTGCTGCAGAGTACCGCTTTTCACGCAACCGTAGCTGGGGGGTAGAGCCTTCGAGAGGTAAGCAGTTTGAGTGTGTCGCAAGTGGCCACGAGTCCGTTGCCCTGTCGGTTTTCGATCGGGAATATGTAATGGTAGGGGGTGCTCACCGATCGTTCTTACGGCTCTCACTCGTTCTGTTGTGTCATCAGTTGGAATACTGCTGATGGCGAGTACCGCTTTTCACGCCACCGTAGCTGGGGTGATAGAGCCTTCGAGAGGTCAGCGGTTGAAGTCTATCCCAAGCGGGTACCCTGTTGGTTGTGTGATTTGGTTGATACTGTGACACGCATCAACGCACTGCCACAACTGCTCGTTGGTTAGAATCTACAGAATGTAGGGTGACGTGTGGATCCGGAATGACGGAACCAGCAGGCGCAATGTGGTCTGGCTCATCTAATTCCTACCCGTCTTTGCTGCGTACGCAGGAAATACACTGTGGCTGTGCCAGATAAGCCGTCCTCTCAGGTCACTAATTATCCTGCAGATTGAGTTACCGTGGCGAGAAGACACTAAACCAGATCATGCTCTACCGTGGGATGGGGCGTTCATCGATCGGGCTGCAGGATATGCTCGTGCCTTTAGGCTCATGGGACTCAATTCAGGTTCCACGCAAACAACCCCATCACAGTCCTACTTGCCTTTGTCGGTACTTGTTCCCCGCAGATTAGACGCTAATTTAGGCGAAAGCCTTTGAAGAAAATCTTGTACACCGGCGTATCCGTCGTACTCCTGTTTACCACGCCTTCTTAACCCACCGCCACAAGGTATGTAGTTTTCCGTGCCGACAACAGAGCGCCTCGTTGACAAGGGATAAACAAGGCATTTGTTTTTGTTTTTCATCATCTCCAGTAGAAGCAAACTGCACAAAATCTCCATGAGTCACTACGCTGGTAGCGCAGGCATTAGCTAACGGCCCAGACACGTGCTTCGAAAATTGTCTACCGATAAATGATGCAACAGTGAGGATTCCGTCTCGTCAGTGGTTTTGCCAGCCTTCATTTGCTCAAGTTTTTTTATACCACTGGCTGCAGCTGACGGACTTCTGTTCAAATATAATTATGTCGTCACAACCACTACTACTACTACTACTAGTACTACTAATACTACTACTACTACTACCACCACCACCACAGGTTACGATAGCCATCGCGGTGATGCCTGGCCCTCTTTGCGTCAAGGTCATCCAATCCCACAGTGGTTCCGGACGCACTGAACTGAAGCCACTCGACTGACTTCAACTCGCACGCACATGCGCCCATGGAGTCGCAGCTGATCACACGTCACTTGAACACACCACCCCCACCACCCCGGCAAATACAACACACACCGACTAGACATCACTTAAACCTGGCCCACAAACCTACAAAAACAGCAGCCGCTACTATCTCACAAAGCTCACAGACATGGCTGGAAACTAGCTCTCCCTTCGCCAGCGGCCACTGCCGCCTGAGAAGGCAACGTAGGGGGTTCTGTGTGCAATAAACTAATCAGTCTAGTAACTTTGGCCTTTTCCTACAATTCGGGATTTCGTCTGGTGATCATGGCGCTGTGAGTATTCTCACCGCTTGGCCGCCACAATACTACTACTACTACTAATACTGCTATTACTACTACTACTACTACTAATACTATTACTACTACTACTACTACTACTACTACTACTACTACTACTACTATAACAAGTACTACCAATACTAATAAAATAATACTGGTACTACTACCAATACTACTAATAATACTGGTCAAATTGGTGACTTATTTATGCGCTGGCGCAGCTACAAGCCTGCAAACTTGGCAGGTGCTCACAGACACGCGTTGCACACGCTGTCGCTGTTTGACCAGCACTCACTGAGACGCGACGGGCCGTACTGCGTCTGTGGGTCCAGGCCACGCACGTGACAGTGCCATCTTGGTGCACTCAGTTGCTTTGGCGGCTGACCTCAACTACCCGCATACGCCGGTGAGCACAAAACGCGTGTGCTGTGTGTGTGCAGATGTCCTGACGGACGGCCTCCGCGCAGACAGTTCACACACACAAAAACACACACACATCGACAAGCACGCACGTACAAACACAGGGTAAACAGCATTTTCTTTGTCATACCTGGGACCTAATCGTCTGTGCGGGTTTGGGGGAAATTGCCTGTTGACAGAAAAGGCCTCTACACCCAAAGTCTGAGGTTTTCCCACCACATTTTGCAGGTGGGTTTTGTCTATTTGAATATACCAAAGCACAACCGTAATCAGCGAGCAGCACAAAGAGTGCATTTATTGCGTGCGAATGTATGTGGGGGAAAATTCCTGAAAGGAGTGTGGAAGTGAGGTCTAGCATCTTTGCTCCGAGGGAAGATTTGATATCTTTCGTTCAGCAGACCCGGTTAGGGGGTGGGGAGAAAGGAAGATTATAGTTAGCGTGTGAGTATAATTGGATTTACAGTTTGGCTTTCTCATCGTATTGCCAGAGGGTAGACAGCAGGGGAGTGAAACCAATACCGTAGAGGCATAAACTCACTTAAAACCTTCTCCCAGTCCAAACGCGTTTCCTCATCGAACACGGGCTTGATCGATCACTTTTGTACACACTGTACATTGACTGACAAACAAGTGCTTGGAAACCCCGACATAACCGGTCATGTTATCAAACGCAAGAGATCCGAGTCGGTAGTCCGAGAAACGCATAGGCCTCACTGTATCTGAGGAGTCGAATGACTGACGTTTCGGAGGGCTTGGTCGGCTCTCCATTATCAAAGCGTTCTGTGCAAAAAGTCGACCAGAATGTAAAGTAAGTGGCCGAATTAGTTGGCGTTCGACGGGTCGATTTTTTCCTTCTTTCGTTGTCTTGACCCTTTGGCTGTTGTTAGTGAATCTTGGCGGTCTCCAGCGGTGTGTGTCGTCACGTCAAGGGGAGTCGGTTGAGTCTGGCTCCCTTTTCGGGTGAATTAGTCGACGGACCGTGTTTGCTCGGTATTTTTAAACTCCACGTGACCGTTTTGTCCTGGTCGTGCTGTATGTGATGACGATGGTTGTGTGAGTGTAGCCTGCAACATAGTAAACCGAAGGCCATCACCTTGTCGTCTGTTGTGGCCAACAGATACTTAAATCGCTCATGGCTAACGCACACGCAACCGACTTCCTATCCGGTCATATGAAACCCCATACAAGACTATCGATCATTTCCCAGCGTTAGAATGATTGATGAAGTGGAGCACTTTAGGCCCAAAATGAACTATCATTTCCGGAATAAAGTTACGATTAATCTACATGGTCAAATAAAGTTGTGATCGTATCCTCTCCAGCATTCCCAACAACAGCCGAGCAGAACGTGCTGAGTAAAGGTATAAGGTGCAGTCCGTTAGGTTCGAATTATTTGATCATCCTTGACAAGCTCAAATCTGTCATAAGTTCAGCCAGTCTCACAGAGGAGGGACAGTATGTAGCTCACAAAAACGCTGTGCAAGCCTTGAAGAACGGAACCATGTTGCTGCAGCCGAGGCTTCACGGCCATTTTGAACAAGACCGACCACATAGAGCGGATAATGCCCCCATTGAAAGACGAATCAATATGCAAGTCTCTAAACGCCGACTCGCCAAAGTTACAAAACTCATGCATAGGGAAAACGTTGAAGCACCTTACAGGAAAGGAACCAATCCCAGGAGTTCTTTCCAAATCCTTAAACAGGGTAAACCCACAATTTATGAGATATATGAACTTCATATAGTTCAAAAAACGGATGTAATAGCATGACCGGTAGTTTTCTTGATTGAGCAACAAACTCCCGGATTTTTAAGTGGCTATTTCACCAACTACGCCTACATACAAAGAACTGCGGGAACTCTTTTGAAGAGGAAAATGAGTTTTACACAAAGCAAAAATCGTCGCGTTTGCGACTAACGGGATAATAGTGCCCTTCGATGTAATCTCCCTCTCTATGTTGATTCTGCTTAATCGGGCGAGACGCTGCACCTCGGAGCACCTTCAGGCCTACATCACTGATGTGCTTAGCGAAATTTTGCTCCAACTACTAGATATTTGCCTAGAAATAAACTTTCCCTCCGCCAAACAGTGCTATTGGCAACTGAAAGGTGTTTTCTTGGGCTTGCTTATATCAGGCATTCTAGCAGAAGCCATAATTCGGGAACTAGAATCCACAGTCCTTACTACAGTGGCTGCGCTATGTATATGATTCATTTGTCATTGTCAATAAAACTCCGTTAGATCTGTTTCATACGAACTTTGACTGTAAACTCCCAGGAATCGAGCTCATTTTCAAAAACGAAGGCTAATGGATAACCCCATTTCTGGATGTCCACTTGCAGAAAAAATTGATGGCCCACCTCACAAATCACTATACCTCAAAGAAGCATATTCAGAGGTTATCCTACACTTCGAGGGTAAAAATGTAATCTCTCACAAAAGGAGTTGTGTATACAGCCCGCTAAATCCAGCCACAACACACGGCTCTGATGAGAAGAGTTCTTAAGCAGAAATGCTATACCGACAACGGTAGAGTGTAGAACCCCAATTAACTCGAGGTACCCTGTGGACCACGTCAAACGTTGAATGGTGGTAGAGGGGTTTGACGAGTGAAACAACAAGCAGGACAGGGAATGCATGAGAGTGTTGTTGTATGATGTCATATGGCAAAGAAAGTGAGCGTGATTACTTAAATTTCAACTAGTAGGAGCGGTGAACAATAAGTAGCGCATCCAGTCACACGGAATTTTAGTGCACATGTTGGAGTTGCCAGCTACGTTGGGTACCACACCCTACCGTTACCGAAGTATTTTCCCAAATTGGCTTCTCCCCTGAATTTGAACGACAAAGCATAAAGTTACAGTCACTCAGGCATCAAAAGCAATCACTTGGTAAACTCTACCGTACACGGAAGATGTACCAAAGTTTGTCGGATGACAACTGAAAAAAAACGTCAGACACAAGTATCACACCGACCCGCTACTATCTTGGGCCCACAGCTTGGGTACCTCGATAGAAAAGGCGTTGGTTGCAAAATCCCATGCGCTTATTGTGGCCAAACTGGGAAATCTGTCTCAACTCATACACGCGAACACCAGTTATCGGGAAGAGATGAGATCGTCTTTCCAGGTGGCTATTCACACACTGGACACTGGGCGAAAATTTGCGCGGGAAAGCACTCGCATTATTGGCGCCTGCCCAATGAGGAAAGCAATGAACTCAGATGGAGCATGCATCAACCAACACATCGCTTTAGATGGCATAAGTCAGCTGCTCAAGAAAAAGTGCAAGCGAACGCAGTTTATGTCGATGAAATGACGAAATTCGATTTACGCGCACTGACGCAGGCGTCGGTCAATCGCAGAATCGTTTGTTAAGTCCGGTTAGATAGTCAAATGCTTTTGTAAGTCTGACGACGACGACGACGACGACGACGACGACGACGACGACGACGACGACGACGACGTGGAGATCTGGTCTCGAAAATTTACGCCAATGGGCTACCGAATGTGCTCGTTCGGATATGCTACGGGACTCGATCGAGCGCACCGCAGGCAATCGAACAGCCGCTGACAAGACATGCAAATGAAAGATACCGACAAATGCAGTGAAGACTCGGATGGCCGTTTCTGGCACATTAACCGTCATCAGCTAACCATACTCGGACACAGGCATGCAGCACCCGAGTCTCGATCCCGCAGCCTTTGATTATTGACCGCTATTAAGTCTATCACTGCCATTTAAGCCAGGGGTTCATTGTCCTGGCAGTTGCTATCGGAAACAGTGTTGAAAGTGCGCTTGCTTCATTGTGCCGGGAGGCTCAACGCAGAGCTCCCAAAAGCAGTCCCATGGCGACTAGAAGTGCATCTCTGCTTTAGTAGTCAGCTCGAAATCGCCGTCAAGAAGTCTCCTACCCGAGAACACGCAATTTATCAGGAGAGTCTGATTGAAAAGCAGACACTGTTTTGTGCAAGCGTGGTCCTAGTATTGACCTCATCACCAACTTGACTCTGTTTTGCATGTCGCTTGGCGAGCCAATAGGAACGCGTTCAAGCATCCCATCTTGACGCCTAATTTCGGCATCTCCTTAGCTGTCATTTTAAATATGCCAGAGAAGCTATCGGACTGGTAGGCTGATTAAGCGTGGAAGGATGATGACATCAGACTTTTGATTCCCCTTTTCTGCCAATTATGATGGAATATAGATGAGACGAATTGGACACCGACAGTTGTCGAAATTCGTGATGAGAGCCGCTATGTAGGAACCACATCCTCGTGTTTTTCGCTGTTGGAACGGCAGACTTTACTAGCCCACCCAATTCCGCCCCTACAACGATGTAGAATAGGTCACCGTAGTCGCCGTGAATTCTCCTTCTCCGGCCCCGGGTTTTCGTGGCTTCCAGTCAGAACATTGGTGGGATTTTTGGGGGGAGGCGGAAGATTCTTCGCAAAACTGCCTGCACCGGCCGAAGTCTTAGGGAGTGTTTGTCTATTTCAGGCTGACAAAGTACTAAATGGATGGGTATTTCATTCGCGCAATATCCTGCACACAGGTCCCTCAATGTCTGCGTTTTATAACTAGCCGTCCCAGTAACTCGACTGTCTTGCATGATGTGCAGATGGTCCGGTCAATTTATGAAAGCCTTCAGTAATAATTGAACAGTGTTATCGTTGAGCTAACAAGGCAGCATAAATTTCTTGAGTTGCAGTAGCAGTGAATCGGCTGCTGTTGCTTCTCCGAAGTGCTCGGTTGTGATGAGAAACTGTCGGATAACCCTCAGTTCCTGGCCATCCCAGACAATTTCTTTCGGTTCCATCGTGCCTGGAGCTTCAGACTCCTGGGTAGACATCAAGGATTGATTATTCGTGGTCCGTCATATAAAAACTGCTGGCCGAGGTTCGGTCCGGCGGCCCCACTTGACTGATACAATGTGGTTGGCTAACTAAGACAGTTTTAGTTAACATGGCTAACTTAGCCACTCCCTGGATTAAAAAGGGAAAGAGGGCACAGGCAGGTCTGGAAGGGCGTGTAAACCAATGCTTGGTGTAACCCAACCTACATCGTCCTTGTTCTCCTCCTCAGCGGAGTTTCTTCCCTCTCCTACCTATGCAGTGCCATCCGATCCCCCCTCCGAGGAAGAAGTCGCCGATGCCATACGAAAGTTGCGCAACAATAAGGCACCCGGAGAGGACGGTATACCCGCTGAAACCTTTAAGTCTTGTGTCGACACTCTGACGCCCTGGCTCCATGAGGTGATTGAACGCGCGTGGAGAGACGAGGTTGTTCCCGATGACTGGGGCTTAGGCATCCTTGTACCTATCCTCAAGAAGGGAGATAAGACGAGATGCGAGAACTACCGTGGCATAAGTCTCATCGACATTGCTACGAAGATCTTCGCTATTGTGCTACTCAGGCGATTCCAGGCTGTGCGTGACTCAAGGACGAGGCCCAACCAAGCCGGATTTCGTGCTGGACGTGGATGCGCAGATCAGATATTCACACTGAGGCGCATTCTCGAATTTCGCCATAGCTACCAACAACCGACAGCCGTCTGCTTCGTTGACTTTGCCGCCGCGTTCGATTCCGTTCACCGTGAGTCCCTGTGGCGGATAATGGCGCTAGATGGTGTACCGGCAAAAGTCCTCGCCATGATCAAGGCCTACTATCGTTCCGTTACTGCGAGAGTCCTGGTCCGTAAAAATCTTTCCCAACCGTTCGGTATTCGGTCTGGCGTCCGACAGGGTTGTATACTGTCACCCATACTGTTCAACTACGCTATTGACTGGATCCTCGGGAGGGCCCTACGCGACAGTGACGGTGTTGAATTTGCACCCGGACATCGACTGAGTGATCTCGACTATGCCGATGATATCGCCTTACTTGCTTCAAGTTTTGGTGATCTGCAGTCTATGGTGTCACGGGTGAACGAGGTCGCTAAATCAGTCGGTTTGTCCATAAACGCAGGGAAGACCAAAGTATTCTCAAGCTGCATCCCTGACAAGGAGAAGGCACCCTGGGGATTGATGGCTGTCAACTTGAAGAAGTGGACAGTTTTAAATACCTCGAGGCGCGGCTGCTGCCTAATGGACAGAGTAAGGGCGACATTGTCTTCCGAACCGATGCTGCCCGCTGGGTTTTTTCAAGCCTTCAGAAATGCCTGTGGAACCGACGTGACCTCTCCATCGTCACTAAGATTCGCGTGTACCGTGCATCTGTCCGGTCTGTCCTTCTCTACGGTTGTGAATGCTGGGCTTTGCGCGTGGAGGATGACCGAAAACTGGAGGTATTTGACCACCACTGCCTGAGGATCATCCTTCGAGTGAAGTTAACCGACTTCGTCTCAAATGAGATAGTCCGCGCTCGCTGCGACAACATCGCGACGATAAATCAGGCCATCCAAGAAAGACGACTGAGGTGGTTCGGGCATGTTCTTCGTCGTCCACCTCAGGAGCTCAGTGTTACTGCCCTCGATCCGGCACCGCTGCCCCATTGGAGGCGTCGAAGAGGGGGTCAGTTCAAAACCTGGCTCGACACTGTCCGTCAAGACATGGAGGTGGTTCTTGGACCTTCGGTATTCGGTCTCCGTCGTTGGCGAAGGGAATGGGTTGAGCTGTCTAGATCTGCTGCCGCGGATCGTAACGCGTGGAGAGGTACAGTTTGGGACATCATCGAGGCCGGCTAAATCAAGCATGATCGCAGGCGTATCAAGTACAAGTAGTACAAGTAACCGCAGGTGGAGTGTACACACTCTCCACGACACACCAACTCGCTGGATTAG